>JAZHYW010057944.1:0-124580 GCA_037355805.1 Ixodes ricinus
GCCGCTGCGTTGGTTGTGCATTGTGGCGGGTTAGCGCTGTAATTTCTGGAATGGCTATTCACGCACCAAGAAAGCCGCAATAATTGCTAAGTGAAGAGAATAGAGCTACAGCAGTACACGTGCAAGATCGCGCACTGCACAATGCCACATCGTCCCTTCGAAGCCGTACGAGACGGAGTACTGCGCGACGGGTGCGAGTTGTGCGTCCATACAGGTTAGTGGCGTTTACCTTCCAGTTCGCGCTTTGTTTAAGCTGCTGACGAATAATACAGATAACCTGTTTTCTATTCTGGCGACGATGGAACAGCATCGACACCGACAGCAAGCCCTAAAGTATGCAGCAAATACTTCACCGGAATCGAGCGGAATGCGGCCGCACACTAAGCCTACCCTTGGATATTTTCCATCAGCCTACAGGAAGATAGTAGTGGGAATCGCGGAGGGGAACGGCACGAAATAAATCCTTCAGATTATTGTCAAGCTGATTCAGAAATAAACGTACATATAATTACCGGTCACTCAGCGCCAACAAATTTTTTTGCAGGCGCGCTTAATTTTTGTTTGCGGGTACGGCGCTCCGTGACGTCCACTTGTCCGTCGAAACGGACCTCCTTCACGTCGTACACGCAGCCAGATTCATGAGAGCTTTCCCTTCGTCATATTGCTACCTGAAGCTTTCTGGATTCGTAAACGCCTTAAACCCCGTCGTAATCCTGCAGAGACACTGTCCACTGTGTTGCTCATCGTCGTTGCTGCTGATGATTCTGCACCGGCTACCGAAGACGCTTTCCGGATTCGTAATCGCCCACCTGTCCTCTGTGCTGATCGTTGCTATTACTTCCCGATGATTCAGCGCCGCTCTGACTGCAAGGAACTTTCCGAATTCGTAACTGCCTTAAATTCCGTCGTAATCACGACGGGGACACTGTCAACCTGCTGTTCGTCGCCATTGCTCTCCCCGATGCTCACTGCGGCGGCTACCGCTAAGTCGCGGCGAACAATGGGCGACCGCCGCGACACGGCCGGCATGCTCGCTTCCTATACCATTTTAGTTCTACGAAGTTTCGTCGACAACATTCATTTATTTTCAGTGTTTATCGTAAAAAAAAAAAAAATGTCGTAAATATTGCCAAATGCTTTTCCGGCAGCAGTGGCTGCATCCTAAATCGAAGACTTTTCCCCAATGCCATCTCTCGACTGTGCTCAGAGCATTTTGCAGATAGAAATGTTAGAAGAAAAAAAAAAAAAGGAAAGAGTAGCCCCCGCGGATCGACGCGTCCACTTGCGTATAAAACAGACACCTTACCACTATGCTATGCCACCGCTTGAAAAACTCGTTAAAACCATTTGTTTTGCGGGTTTCGCATAGTACGTATAGCCATTTCCGGTCAAAAGTGCAGTACATGATACGTATAACTATAAACACAATACAACACAATGAGATAAAGCCCCTGAGTACTCCTGCCAGTTAGTCGCCGCATTTGACCCCCCGTGCCTCCGGTGGGACCTTTGCCCTCGGAAGGTGAGTTCCAGCAATCAATGTCACTGCTTGGTCAGCGATGGGTCGGTTCCAGGACTTCGCCAGCGGCGAAAGATCGAGGGTCATTCAATGCGGAAAGCACGTGTGCGGCAAGGAACACACGTTCGCTTTCACGCCGACTGCACACGGAAACACGTCGTAAACGCTCTCGAGGCGAAAGGACTCTAAAAAGTGCAACGAGTGGGCGAGCTTGCACTCACCAATTAGACTCAAATCCACAGCTGGTTCTATGGAGCACACCGGCACCTGGGACACTTCCTTTTTCCAAAACGTTCTTCGATGTTTTGTTCCTAAAGTATGAAAAGCGCCCGAAAGGTTTGAAACTCGCTCCGTTTTACGATAGCGATGGCGATGCAGCGACCGCCGTTGGTTCCGAGTTCCGACCAAGTTTATTGACGCAACGTGAATGTGCTTGTTTTAGTCAGCAAATTAAAACTTTCAGATAAAAAAAAATGTTGTAACATTTATATAATTATTTTGTAATAAAGTGTGTTGAAGCGCATTGTGTACTAAACTGAAGCGGCTGGTTTGGCTTTAAATTTTGTTTAACATAGCGGCAGCCTGCATTGTGCGATTTACCGTGCTCGACCAATTTGCTGTACATTGGTTGTCCTGATATCCACCTCTGCGATCCGCATCAGCACAAGCATGCTGGTTAAGTGTTGTGCTCGCCGGAAAAGATATCCAGTCTTCTTGGAAGCGTTGCTCGAACGTCGTCGGCACCACGAACCGACTCAGCAAGCCTTAAGGCTGAACTCCATGGAGCGAGATTATGTGACGAATAACTGGCGAGCGCCGCCCGGCAGCACGCTCGCTTTGCGCGCGACGTAGCAGCCACTGTGTTGATTCCACGCGCAGAGCAAAAGCCGCCGGGCAAAAATTCGTCGGTTATTCGCAGCATATTCGTCCCATGGAGTTCATGCTACGTCGTTGCTTAGTTCCTCCACCGTGGTTCCTCCACTTTTCCCGCGAAATGGATCCCCCCAGCCTGGCTTCCAACCCTACATGAGGTAGCCAGTGAAATACAATATACGACAACGCGGTGTCTTTGGAATACGATTGCTGCGATCAGTGGCTCTTAGAAACCTCAATACCCCTTCAATGGTGAACTGCTTCGATGTGAACGCCTTTACCTTCAGTGTCCGGAGACTGCTGCAAACCTCCGACGAGCGGACGTCCTCTCCGGGCTCCGCAAGCCCCAGAGAACTGTATGTGATCCTGAGTGCGTAAAAACCGGTGTCGAACCGGAACCGAACCGAACCGAAAACCGGAACAGAACTGTTATTTTTAGCCGAACCGGAACTGAACCGAACCGAAATCTTCGCCGCCATCTTGGAACTGAACCGGAACCGAACCGAAATAAAATATAACGGTAACCGGTTCAAAACGGTTCGAGGTAATTTTTTTTTATTTCTTTTTTAGTATCAGAAACTGAACATATAGAAATAAAAAATTGGCGGCTGTATTTCTATATATTGATCAAATCGTCATGTACAGAATTGCAATGCATGATAAATTGTGGGTTTTCGTGGCGCTTTTGTATCGGCGCTATGATTAGCCATGTGTCACGTTGTCACGTGACGTCATGGTGTCAATACATGTTGTCAAGTAATGTCACGTGACCTTGTAACGTCACGTGACTCACCACGTCAACTCGATTTAATTTGAGGATGTCACTAGATGTATTAACCTTGTTAACAACGTGACGTAACATGACATCATGGTTTTGTACCGAGAGTGACGTGACACCGTGACGTAAGCGATTTTCAAAACCTTTAGTCAAGTGCGATCGGGTTCATGACAATCAGCATCGCCAAACATTCGGATAACGGCTCATGTCAATTAAATATGATAATAGCCCAATTCTAACAATATCTGAAGCTCAGCCCAAGCTTTTGATTTCCAAACCCTAGCCGCCTAGGGCATGACTATGATGAACACTGACGGTATATAATTAGCGTCAAATCACGTGGCCGATTGTTCAAATGGCCAGGTGAGGAGTGGATCGACAGCTGTCTCTTTCCTCTATTTTTTTCTGCATCTGCTATTACGCGGAGGGGAAACTAATGGATGTTTTCGCAAGCTATCAACGTCAGGGGTTACTTGTTAACAGTATTTATTGAAAGTACAAAAATATGTTTCAAGACCAATTTTACATCATTGAGGCACCCAAACATTTTTTCGTTGTTGCTGAACTGCATCCGAAAGATGTCCCCGAGAATAGAAGTATTGAAATGACTAAATGCGACTTATTATTATGACGTTACATAAAGCTACATGTGTGTACGGAAGGAATACCTAAAAAAATATTTTAGTGATTGAGAGGGACAGCCGAACGTTGGCAGTCGCTCTAAGTCTCACACGAGCGTTGTTCTGAAGTTATTCCCCAAGTTTCGACCCCCTATGTATTTTGCTTAAATTAGCTATAAAAACATTTCCATGCACCACTAAATACTACTCAGGATCACTCCCTAACGTTAATAACTGATTCAACTTGGCTTTGCTTTTTTTCTAGGGAATGGCAGTCGCCAAAAAATTTGAAAAATATGAGCATCATTCATCCCCTCAACTCGGAGCCAGAAGCGGCCACGTGTCTTGGTGTCTATCTTATGCCGCAAATTAACGTTAAAGAATTCGGCTAATCTCATCAGAGCAGTAGTTGGACACGAGCCGCTACCCGAGTGTCCGCAGAGGCATTGATTGTTACGAGCCAATGTCCAGTGCTCACGCAGTTCTCCTGTCCAATCTATGAGCCGCGCTCGACTGTCGTTAGGCGGGTGGTTTTGATCCCACAATTACGACATCAATCTTTGCGAAGGCAAGACCAAAAGAGATTGTCTCATTTTATCCTCGCAATTTCACCGCGACAAAGAAGCGTCTGAATCAGTGGCGGCCTGTGCGAGTATACTTGGGCCAGACTATGACCAGTACGCCTCGGAAAAGTCATGAACATTCCAACCCGTTATCGTTTTAGGACCCCTTTAAAGCCTCACGGGGTGCAAAATAAAAGCAATGAAGAGTTGCTGTTAAAAAATAACAAATAAAATTGTCGAATTAGTGCACACAAACGGAGGAGGCAATTCCTCAGGGATACTTTCAGCCTTTCCACTTTGGGGAAGAAGGAAGACCAGCGAAGCTGTACTATGGTGGGAATGAAGTAATGGCCGGCCACAAGTCGGCCAGCCAGAGTGAAAAGGCTGGACAGGTGTTACCGCCATCTACGCGCGACGGCGGCAACCAGACAACCGGCCAGCCGTTTGTTTGGTGCCGTCGTCACTTATAGATTGCGGTAGCTATCCAAAGTGTAGTGTCATCATTTGTTTGCTGAAGGACACGATACTGGGGAAACCAGCCCATAACAGCTCCGCTGTAAAAAGAAGTGTGTGTGTGTGTGTGGGGGGGGGGGGGGGTTAGTTTAAAAAAAAACATACTGTGTTGTAAAGGCTCCTCTTCCTCACATCTTTGGCGCAGACCAAAAAGCGTTACCCCGGAAACTACTTTGTTTGCAAAAACGCTATTGCCAAAAAAGCACGTTTTTGTCGTGCTAGACGTCGGCGCCGTTCCTCACGACGATGCACTAAGAATAATAATACGTGCCTTTCAAATACTTGGCTTTCAATGAGCTTGAACCTCCTGCAGCATGCAATTTCCACCATCAAATTAGATTTTCGCAGCAAGAAAAAATCACAATGACTACCAGCCTATAGTGTGATGACGTCACGTGCATACCATGGTAAACAGTTAAGCTTTCTGGTGAAATGTGATGTTCGCAACACAAGCAATAGATGTCCTAATTGTAAAGTTGTGCAGTATTTATAGCAGTCTCGCGATGATATATGGCAGCATAGAGAAATGTTTGAGCGCATGACTATTCAAGCATAGTGTAAAGTGAGGGCCCAAAAACAAGTGCAGGTAAAATCGAATATAACATTAGCCTCCCGAGGCAGTATTTAGCGAAGTTTCGAGCTCATGCAAGCTGATGAAATGTGATTTATACTAAGATTTGAGGAATATTCGTCTGTCCTTTGCGCTTTTTATGTAAAATATGAATTTCATGGCGTGCATCTTTACGCATCTCTTTTTGCAGTAAGGTGTTCTGTAAGGGATTATTTAGAAAAATAACAGTAATTATCTCTTTCTTTTTGAACATTTCTTGCATTTGACTTCTAATCTATCATGTCAGCACAGAGCCCTTTTTGGCGTACCCTGCAAGCTGATATGTTCCACACTGCCAATCAGCAAACAGAAGAACACTTTCACGCAGACTCCAAAGCAAGCTTAGTTTCGAGTATCGTCCTTCCGCGACGGTCTCAAGCGGTTATGTGAACTTTATAAAGTAAAATGTATTGATCATTATAAAAATATATTTGCTTACTAACTGAATATTTGACAACATAAATAAATGGCCGACCACCCTAAAGCAATGTCCCCCAAATTATCTGAAAGGTTCTCTGCAAATCGTTTCCGGTGTTTTTATCCTCGACAGGCACGTTGTAAGTGATACGGGACGGCGCCTTACACAAATTTCTGATTTTGAACCTAATTTAAATAACTATGTGTTCCTCACAGATATAGCTTCCTAAACATATAGAAGTCTGTTATTGCCTCTTTTACGTGGTGAACATTACTTTTATGCGTCTGTGGGCTGGACAAAAACAAAGTGAACAGGGGCGCGCGGCGGAACTATGATGATTACGCACGCAAACCGTCAGAAAGTGTCCAATTAAGTAGCTGCCATGTCGAGTAGAACGTGAAATACTAGTTTGTTTACTTAACAAAAAAGAATCTTGGAGGACGCTTAAGCTTCGCCTTTAAAAGTGGAACGCGATAGCGTTAACGGGCCTCGTTTGCATCGCATTCGCTTTTGCCGCGTTAACGTGCCTCGCGTGGCTGTGTCAAAAGTGCCTGACTCGCAACCGAAGGGTCGTGGGTTCGAATCTCGCCTAAAATTCTTAATTTTTTTTCTTCAAGGCAAAGGAATTACTTTAAAAAGTGAAATCATTTGAGACATACGGCGATCTTTAATTCGCATTACATGTCATGTTTTAATCACTATCATTCCACGCGTGATGTCACGTTTCACGTGAGGTTTGTGGGTTGTTTGAAATTCTTGCGCGAGGGCATGTAGCTCTGACGTCATGACCCTATCGACCAATGAGGATTTTCCAGTCACGCCACCGACATCGGCTTTTCTTCTACATGAGCTCCTTACCGCTATGGCGTTAAAATCATCACTTAGCAAGGGTGATGCTCATTTGCAAATTAAATTGACCGGTATCTTGTCAAGAACGAACCTCCACAGCCAGGCTATGCCAGCTTATCCTGTATGAGAAAATGTTCACTTGGGCAAGCGCTATTTTGGGCCAGATTCTATCTGAGTGCGAAGGTGCGTATAGATTAGTGTGAACAATTGCGATTACTCCTTGATGCATGATTAGTCGCATGCATGCGGTGCTGAGTCCAAACAATGTTTGGTTAGAACAACAAGCATTTTGATTTCCGCTCGGTGTTTCTTTAGAAAAAATAGACTAAAAGGAATTATCCTAAAACTTTTGTGACATTTTGAAAGTTTCATTGCTTTTAACTCAGTTGTAAACCATATTTCATGATATATATGGCCACGACATGCTCATTTCATAATTTTATGTGATGCAATTAATTCCTTAGTTCAAGGACACAATCACGATTTCACTTTTATTGCTGCGACACAAAGCTGTACTAATCACGGGTATTTTAGGCGACCTACCACACTTCGCGACAACGTTTTATACCGTGTAAATAGATCAGCTTGAATTTTAGAATTTTACTTAAACGCAAAGAAAGGACAAGAAAATACAGTATAGTTCTAAATTTCAAGCTGATTTATTTACATGTATGTACCAACAAGCTCAACTCTTTACTCTTGTACTTAAACATTTTGATTCAGGTAAAATATATGTTACTGGTAAACAAAGGAATGTTGAGTTGTATGAACACGACGTAACATACGTTAATGTAGATTTTCTTCTACTCTTGCGTCGAAATTAAATAACTGAATTTCATATTTCTGGTACCTAAAGAACAAATTGCACTGAGGATCGAAGAAACTGTATAGTAGATTGTTTCACGGCGTAAATAGTGTATATTGCCAGAACAACGCGGAAAATGTATTCTCAATTTAGCGGTTCAAACCGGTTCGAACCGGTTCGAACCGGTTTGAACCATTATTTTTGCTCCCCGGAACTGAACCGGAACCGAACCGAAAGCTGTGAACCCGAACCAGCGGCGGCCACCATTGTGCCATTTTAACCGTGCTCGACCTATTTGCTGTACATTGGTTGTCCTGATATCCATCTCCTGCGATCCGCATCAGCCACAAGCATGCTGGCTCAGTATTGTGTGTTCGCTGGAAAGAATATCCAGTGTTCTTGGAAGCGTTGCTCGAACGTCGTCGGCACCACGAACCGACTCGGCAAGCCTCACGTCGTTGCTTGGTTCCTCCACTATGGTTCCTCCACTTTTCCGGCGGTGGATCCCCCAGCCCTGGCCTCAGCCCTACATGAGGTACCCGGCGACAAACAATCTACGACAACGCGCTGTCTTTGGAATGCGATTGCTGCGATCAGTGGCTCTTAAAACCTCCGTAGCCCCCCTTCAATGGTGAACTCTTCGATGTGAACGCCTTTACCTTCAGTGTCCGGAGACTGCTGCAAAGCTCCGACGAGAGCGGACGTCTTCTCCGGGCTCCGCAAACCCCAGAGAACTGTATGTGATCCTGGTGTAAACATCGCCTCGCTCCGTCGGCCCGCCGCAGCACATCCGCTCCGCCGAGAGATCGGCTCGCTCGAGTCTCGTTCTGCGAGCGGCGCGCCCGTTTCTGCCTCGAATATTGCTACAGCCGACACCGCCGCTTCGCAGCTCACCAATATCTCTGCGTTTACCCTGAGCCAGGACATGAAAATCCCCCTAGAGGGAGACGACCTAGGTGGGAAATGGACCACCCCTGGAAAGCCCCGCAAATCTCGTCTTCCGGCTGACCCTAACCCCGAACTTCACATAGTTATAGTGCATCTCTTAATCCTTCCTGCTGGCGCAGCTGCGCAGCCTCTTAATATTTTGCCGGCGTTCTTGCAAGCCGCACAGCTCCCTGCTCATACATGTGCCGACAAGTTGCTTCACCTCTGTCAAAATAACTGTCTCGCCGTCCTCTGCACCCATCACGAAGCGATCGTCAACCGGCTACTTCGCATCGCCAGCATCACCTTACAAAACACTTCCCTTCCCGTTCACTCCTACACTCCTACACATAGCTGCATGGATGCCAGCCTTGCCACGGCACCAGCACCCCAATTTACATTCCCTACATACAAAGTGCAGTAAATATATCATACATATATTTAATTCGAATAAGGGAAAAGAAAAAAAACTTTATTATTTTGGGACACTGAGACGTTTATTCTGGCCGAATGAAACGAATATTATGTTTGCCAATTTTATTTTCTTCCCATTCCACACGTTATTTAGTCGTAATAAACACCAGATATGCCCAAAGTCGCTTTTGATCATTTTGAAAAAAAAAAAAGCATGACGGAAATATCTTTATAAGAAGAAAAAGAAAAACTTTTTGTTTTATTTCATGTTTCTATACTTTCATATACTTAATCCACCACCTTCGGGCGTCTCTGTAGTAAATCGTAGCGTGATGCAGGTCACTTTAAGAGTGCCAAGGAAATATAGTGAACGCCTTAGAAGGGTCAAGCTGGCAAGCCGAGAGACTGACCGTTTAAGAAGAAGGGACGAAAGGGCTGTCGT
Source organism: Ixodes ricinus (assembly GCA_037355805.1). Lineage (NCBI taxonomy): Eukaryota > Metazoa > Arthropoda > Arachnida > Ixodida > Ixodidae > Ixodes > Ixodes ricinus. The sequence continues at coordinate 9,332 of JAZHYW010057944.1, forward strand.
GATACACATCCATTGCTTTACTTATCCACAAGCTCCATAGTCGACATAATCACCACCTCTCCCCTCAGACCTTCCTGGTAAAGGGAAGTGAATGTATTCAAATGAATCAAAAACAAGCTAAACAAGTACATTCTATTTATGGTCGTCTTTCTATGGATCACATTTTACATTTAGGTTTCCAAGATTTTCCGTTTTTTGGAGTTAGCAGCTGCTACAGAAAAGCTTAATCGAAACACTTCCATCTTTATAGAGCAAAATACATAAAATGCAAAAAAGTAGCATAGCATATATTTTCATTTTTCTTGCCAATTTTTGTACCTTCACGCTACATTTCAATAAAATCTGAAACTAAAATAGTGTACTACATTTTCTTACAATATTTGCAAAAATGTTATACTCTTTTCAAAACGTTATACCAATAAATTGTTACTGTACGTGGTGTTTCATTGTAAACTTCAAAATAGTGCTAAACACACAATATTGTCAAATAATTTCTTAAATGTTCGTATTTGGAACAATTATTCGAAGTTTCAAAAACAGATATGTGATCAAACCAATACATTATTTCAGTGTTACTATTTATAACATTTATTTACTATTTTGCATTGACTGTTATGTTTCCTTGTAAACTTCAAAATAACACTGGAAATATATGTTAAAATGTTATTTTGATGTTACTTACTGCAACACTATTTCACGGTTCTGCATTCACTGTTACTATGTTTCATTGTAAACTTCAAAATAATGTTAGGAGCATAATGTTACTAAATGTTACTTTAATGTTAGTGCTCATAACATTGCTTTACAGTTATGTATTGAATGTTGTTGAAACGTTTTGCACACCACAATATCGTTGTATGTTTAATTTAAACGTTACACTAACATTGAGAACATACCTAAAACGTTGTGTGTTCTATTTGAACGTTGCTGTAACATTTACACACTAACACAAAACGTTATTTCAACTTACACAACAAAAATTAATGTTATTATAATGTTTTGTGCTACCTGGGATGTTAAGTCTCGGTTACCTTCTCGCGCATCGGTCTCCTTTCACAATTTTTTCTTCTATCAGCTTTACCCCCTCCCCTCCCCCAACCCATCGATGACCGTTCGGCCTATGGCTGTAGCTTCAAATTTGGTTTTTCCTCTTTTGCAAGACTTCACTCTCTCTCTCTCTCGCGCGCATCGCTCCTCGAATCTATTTTTCACTTTGTTCCGCAAAGCCACTGTTCCGCACAGCCGTCGTGGATGTGCGTAATAGAGTGAAGAACAGATTCGAGCATCATCAGGACGCCGTCATCCTGCCAGGCTTTAGTGTCGTGGGACTGTAGTCGGCGTCGGTCAGTTAAAGGGACAATGACACCCCTCCAAAATTTTTTTTTCCTTTTTTGTCAGGCGATTTATTATGGTGTCGGAATACAACCCAATTAATATTTTGCTACAGAGTCACGTATTTTTTTAATAAAGCCAAAAAACGCAACTGCGCGAAACCGAAACCGAAACGGAGAAGTGGAGAGGAGAGCGTGAGTGGCGGAAGTCACGTGGCTACACCCGTACCGTGCGTTTTTTTTCTCTCCTCTTTTTGCACGTAGCAGACGAAATGCGTTCGTTCGACGTGGTATTGCTTTGCAGTTATGTTTGTTCCGCTCGCTGTTCCGTACTTCAAGATGAGTTGTTTTGTACATTTAAGTGTTGGCAATTAGTAGTGAGTGCCCGAGTGCCGTGGTGAATTCCCGTGATCAACTCCGAAAAGAATACTCCCAAGATGTTGCGTGAAGAGTTGCCTCATATGTCCTGCATCTGAAAGTGGCCAGAGTGCACAAGTTTCCGAAAGATCAAAGGGTCGGGATCAATGGCCGGCTGCAATTCCTGTCGAACCATTACGCGAAGCTCGGAAAGCGGACGCTACCCGATTCATATGCTCCTTGCATTTTGTGGAAAGTGATATACATTGAGTTCGCAGGTGTCAAAAATGGAATTCATACTATTTAGTTCAGCGACGTATCGTCCACAACACATTTTTTTCTGTGATAATTGTAAAAAAGAAATGCAAACATCGCAGAATGCTTGACAAAAAATAAATAAATAAAAGGTACACCCACACTAGGAATCGAACCCGTGCCGTCTGCGTGTGAAGCGGACGTCTTTCCACTGAGCTGCTGAAGTTAATTTGTTTTCTTTCTTTATTGCTGAGCTACTGAAGGAACTCTATCATGCGTAGTTATGCAGCGGGTAAACTGTATGTCGGAAGTTTGCTGCCGATTTCCCTTCACTACATGCACTCCCGGCTTGCACCTCGTAAAGTAACTGTACGCGTGCGTATTGAACTCGAAGTACGCACTTCGTGCTTGACGTTTGTGGGAATAAAGGAGCACGTACCTTTACGTCTGGGGACCGGTGCGGTGCTCAAAGGGGAATCCGATGTCCGTCCCACCGCGCGGCCGACGGCTACTACCAGCGAGGGCGGTCGCCGCGCCGGGTTCGGCCAACGCCATGCCAACAACGATGATCCCGGTATCCAACAGCGTTTATTGAGTACCAGGGGTCCCCAACAAGACACTGCGGTCAAGCGAGCCGTGGGCACAGAGTGTGCCCGCAGCGCCCGCCGACCTGAGAGGCCAAAGGGGTAATTGCGAGCGGAGTCATCGCCGGTCGGACGAGCTCAACGCCGCTACCCGTCGTCGCAGGAGTTCGGGGCCAGGGCTCTCGGCAGACGGACGTCCACAGGTAGTGGGGACGCCGACTGTCAGAGCCAGGGGAATCGCTAGCGTGGAGTCATCGCCGGTCGGACGAGCTCACGAAGCGACTCGACCCGTCGCCCGGAGTCCAATCCAGGACTCCTCGACCACACGGCCGTCCACTCGGAAGGCAGGCCCGACTCTCCCTCCTCGGTCGGTCGTCTCCGAAAACGGGAGACGCGCGGAGGCGCGGAGGAGTGCGAGAGAGTAGGCCAGCATGGTGACGTAGTCTCTCCAACACGATACGGAGCGACCAGGCTCGAAGCCAGACAACTCCGGCCGGAACGTCCGCGGCGTTAGCCTTCTCGGGGGAGGGAGCCAGTGGCTCCCACAATCCCCCCCTCCTTAAAACATTTGGCACCCCTTAAGAGAAGGGGCGCTGGCTCTCAAACCCCCAAAATACAAGACCTGCACGCTGACAACACGGGTGCCAGTCGCGCTGACAAATACAAAATCTTGAGTCGGGGGACCCGGCGGCCCCCGGTGCCGCCGCCGTAAATGTTCGTCGTACCGGAGTTCACGACGCACTCGTGGGGCGATGCACTCCGGTGCCGTCGAATTAAGCAAAGTTCCTCGATGTCGGACGAACGAAAGGGGTCGACACGAAGTTCTTTCAAAATATCAAGCGCCACTCACATGCAGACGTGGATGATCGGCGGTGTTGCTCGGCTCACTCTGCACGTCGTCGACTCGTTCGTTGTGGGCCGACCTCCGTCGAAGCGGTCACGGTGACGAGCGTAGAAGTCCGCCCATGTGTGGAGGAGACCAGCGGCAAAGGAAACGCCGGCCACCGGAGTCGAAGGCGCACCTCTGGGTCGGCATCAGGTGGCGTCCGTGACCAGGCCCGCATCAGGAAGCCTGGTTCAGCTGGGCGCCTCGGTGAGGTCCGACGACAGAAGGACGACAGCGGCCATCTTGCCTCGGCCGGAAGTCAATTTCCCCCGTCTGCTGCTCCCGGCCGCCGTCGGGTGCGCAAACACCCGGTAGCTTCAGCGATGACGCACATCCGGCAGGTCCCGCCCAGCCGCTCGGCGTGTCCCCCGCCGTCGCACGTAGTGGGGGATGGCAGGGAAGAGGGGGGCACGAGCATCTTCCTGAATGACGGAAAGAAGAGCCCACGCAGCACCCCGCAAACATCTCTTCGTCCTCTCCAGACCCGCAGTATGGCAGGGTCGAAGGGAGAGATCATTGTTCTCGGTCGACACACTGCCACCGAGGGGAAGCAATGGTCCCCGAAAACACGTTTTGGCCGGGTCCTCACTGTATCTGGACTCGGCTGCCTGCGTACATTAACCGGCCTACCGAAGGGTGGGAGGCTCAAGTTGTAAGGCAGGCCACGCGGTGCTACTAACAGAATTAGATTGCACCCTGCGTACGCAAACCGAAGTCGCCGGGAACAGAGCCGGCGACTCTCCGCTGCCAGCGGTGGCTGCACCAGGAGCCGGGCCGGGGACTGCGAAAACAACTAACTCCGCGTAGAATCTTTGAGCTGCACGCATCCCTAGCGAAGCGCACGGAACGGGGTAACTAAAAAGCCGCCCCGTCTCTAGTGCGTTGTGCCACTTTTATAACGCAGAAGCGTTACTCTCGGAAATCAGCAGAAGTTCAAAGGTGTCAGCAAAACCAGTCTATCCCGAAGAAAACCCTCGCGCCAACCACAATACAAGTGGCGTACAGCGCGCGCGCCCACAGTATGAAAACTGCTTCTGGACGCCGGCGGATGCGTGGCCTGCGGCTCCCGGAGCCCGTCGGTAGCATTACGAGCTACTTGGCGACGTTAATGGCAGACGCACCGCCCGACTCTCCCGGAGAGTCCGACAACTCAGTGTCAAAGAAACGCGCATATTTACAAACCCAGATTGTCCCGCTGACCCGTAAGAAGCTCTTTGCTGCTAACAACATTCGTCGCGAGGCCCACGGGGGTCAATGCAACGCGATTTCCGTGGCACGAAAGCTCTGAGGACGCCGCCAGAGGCGACAACCCTCTAACTGGGTGGGGGTTGGCAGCGGAGTCAGCAACTGTCAGGCAGTGGGGTGACTGTTGCTAGCGACGCCCATAACCAGAGGCGACAGGTACGATAAAACGTCTCCTGCGGCAAGACACGAAAAGAAAATTAATAAATCGTGACTCACTCAGGTTTCCGGGCTGGCTCTTGGACGTGGTTCCCAAATCCGGGCACCGATGGGATTCGCATCATGGCGGCTCACAAAGGAGCCGGCCTCCCCAAGGAGGCTCCGCCATCTTGGCATGGCGCGGCGGAGCAGTGCCACGACAACAATAGGTGTCATGGCCCCACGTTGGGCGCCATTTTGTGGGAATAAAGAGGTAGGACGATTACGCACCTTTACGTCCGAGGACCGGTCCGGTGCTCAAAGGGGAATCCGATGCCCGTCCCACCGCGCGGCCGACGGCTACTACCAGCGAGGGCGGTCGCCGCGCCGGGTTCGGCCAACGCCATGCCAACAACGATGATCCCGGTATCCAACAGCGTTTATTGAGTACCAGGGGTCCCCAACAAGACACTGCGGTCAAGCGAGCCATAACGTCCGCGGCGTTAGCCTTCTCGGGGAGGGAGCCAGTGGCTCCCACACGTTTGAGCGAGCGATGTCTTCAGCCAGGAGAAGGGACGACGGCTCGGCGACGTCTTCGTGCAATCGGCTTGCTGGTCGGGCGTGTCGTACGGGACGAATATCAGTTCTTTTGATCGGTCCAAAATGTCTCTTTCGAAGAAAGACAGAATTCGCCAGTACCGTGAACGACAGTTCTGAAGTAGAGGTCGAACGCCCGTCGTCCGCTGCAATCCGCTAGTGCTAGTCCCACGATACGCGAAACGACGCCATGTTGAGAATTATGCAGTGAACGCACAGAAAGCTTCCGGTTGTCTGTGCTAGCTTTTTTTTCAATCAACGTATTTACAGCTTTTTTGAAGCCACAAAAAATTGGTTTCATATTTTTTTCTATTTTTAATATTGACTGTGTGCCTTCAATGACCCACGACTTTGATTAAATTTGGTGGTCGCATCGATACCTTAGAACAGTGGTTCTCAAATGGGGGTCCGCGGACCCCTTGGGGTCCGCGAAGGCACCCTAGGGGTCCGCGAAGCCCTGTCTCCCGACATTAAAAGTTGTCTTTTATCCGATTAAGAAGAAATGTTCCAATTTTTGGGTACGTTTTGTCGTGTATATGCCAATAAGAGAAATCTACTTCGTACTAGCCCTTAGTTATATCCATTTATTAAATCAATATCTTAATTACCCAATAACTTTTCCTTCCCCTCACCACGAATGGGGTCCTCCATCATCTCCGCCGACCCACAGGGGGTCCGCGAAACGTCAGTGGTTGAGAAACACTGCCTTAGAAAACGGCTTGTGACCACGGAAAAGAGAGTGAGCGAGACTCGAACCGGCCAGTTCTTGATCGGCGGTTTTCGGGCGGAAAGAAACCGAATTTCGAGCCGCAAATTCTGTTCTGGGTAGTTGGGCTCTCATATGTCACGTACAACTAAAAACCTCGGCGAGCATAAATACCCTGTCAGTGACCTTTTTTTTTATTTCGTGTGTGTTTCTTCGCTTCGCTGAACTGTTTCCCGAATGCGGTTTTGCTGAACGTTTTTTTGAATGTTTTCTTACTAAATGTTTGTTAGCATTGTTTAGTTGTTGCGTTTATTTCGTCATGGCGTAGCGGCCTGACGGTGCTGTAGAGAGTGTGTTCGCACGCATTTGGTTGTGTCCCGTTTAGGGAACACCCGGAGGAGTTGGTTTTTGTTCTTGCCATGTGCAACTGATTTTTCCGTCTTCAATAATTTTGTTTTCCTTTACATGTCGTCGACGTCTTTGTCTGACTCTCCACCAGGCGTGGACCTATCGCGTTGCCACCGCTCGAACCTAAATCTTATTTTTTTAACGCAATTTTCGTTAAAATCGGAGTTGGGTAATATTATTTTAAGTTATTTATTTTTATTCCGTACCCCTCTCCGTGAAAATCTCACCGTGTGTTTCGGATCGTTTTTGTGTCTTTACTTTTTTGTATTAGACCCTAATACAAAAAAGTAAAAATTACCCATTCCATGTCAAACGTCCCAGACGCTGCGCTCGACCACTTCCGATTTCTAAAAAAAAAAAAAAAGAAAATCATGGTTTTTTGTTGCAATGTCCGTAGCCATGCCCTGAAATATTTTTGGCGAAAATTTTTTTTGATGACGTGGGCGCGGTTTTAATTTTTAAAAACAGCCTGAAACTAGGCATCACTCAATAATTGATGAAAAATCAGCCTTTTATTGAAACACCTAACACTATTTTTTCTTAAATTTGCACGGCTTTCGACTTACAATGTGGTTGGGCTTGTGAAGTTTTGTTTAATTTAAATATTTTTTTTAAAAACTAAAAAAACTTTAAAATTTTAACTTTTTTGTTATTTTATTAAAAAAATATCTAATTGCTCCCGGTACCTAATAGAACTTTTTACCAGCTGCCCTGCAGGTATATAAACTATAAAAAATGTTTAAAACCGCTCAATTAAATATCTCGCAGTAAAATAAAATCCTGAAGTTGCCAAAAGTGCGTTTTGACGGATAAACAGTTGTTTAATCCACCCTGAGGTGGTCCAAGTAAAAATACAAAATATGGTGGGTTTGGAAGAACAATCAATAATCTTTCGATTTTGAAAGTTTAATCAGAGTAATTTTTGTTTAAAGCGAGAAAACAATTTTTGAAGTTGAGCTCTCGCACCACAACCCGGCGTCGCTTCTTAACGCCTCTTCGCCGCACAGCACGCCACCTGTGACGATAGCTGACACGATCAGGTCCAAAGAAAGAACAGAGTTTTCTGCCGCTTCCCCTTGTCCGTCTTTCCGGCTGCAAGGGAAGAAACGGCGGGTATCGTGTAATAATCGGAGGTGCCGCCAGCGCGTTGCAATAGCAAACCCGTTGTGCCCTTTGTACCCGAGGGCGGCTCGAAACGCGATGCCTAAACGACGGGCGGTCTCAAGTGACCAGGAGGACTTCTCCATGCCATGTCAAAGGTCTCACGGCCACCTCCGATTCCTAAAATAAAATTGATAGCTCTTCATCGTAACGTTTGTGCTGCATCTCTAACATATTTTTTGTCGAAAAACAAATTTCATGGTGTGATGGCGGTTTGAACTAGTAAAAAGGGGGTAGAACTACAGAGTCATTCAATAATTGATGAAAAGTAAGATTTTTTTACGGAACACTAGAATATTTTTGCCTAAAATCCCTACGGTATTTGGATTGCTATGTAATAAGGATCATGGTCATGGAATTTGGTAGGCTCGAAGCAGCTTTAAAAATTAAGGAATATATGACCATTTTAGCATATTTTTAGTTTCGTTACAAACTATGGCTTTGCTGGATGCGACTGTAAATACTCTTATTGACAGCCCTGTAGGTATACGTAGTAAGAAAAGGTTTCTAGGCCGTACAACTAAACATCTTGCAGAAAAAGAAGAAGAAAAAAAAACTAAATTTGTGCAAAATCGCGTTGCCGTTTAAAGAACCGTCAATTCTGCCTTGAGGTGGCCCAAAGAAAAATACGTAACATGGTGACTTGTACAAAAGAGTTTATTTCCTTTTGTTCTTGAAAAGATTAATTAAAGTAATTTTGTTATAAAGGGAAAAAACATTTTGAAGTTAAGCTTTCGCGCCGCAACCTGGCGTCGTTCCTTGCGCCTCTTCCTCTGCACAGCACGCCACCGTCGAGCCCGGCAAAGCGTGTGACGGTGTCACGGTGTGCGCACGCAGGTAGAAAGCAGGACCTAGAGTTGTCGGGTGCATCTTGGTGTGAAGAGGCTCTTTTCTAGTCTTGTTACTTTATGGCTTTTGCTATTTTGACCGTTTTCCGTGGCTCCTGTGGGCCTCCACTGTCTTGATATCAGCAAATGCATAGCGCTGCCAGGTAAGAGCAGCCACTAGTAAGCTAGCTGTTTCTTACGTACACATCGCAATCACACTCTCTTCTCGACGTCAGGACAGATTTTGACAGCAACACAAAAGCCCCGTGAACGGGCAATATCATACGACGAGGCGATCTGGTGTTAACGAACGCGCGCAGTTGAGGCACACGCTCGTTTGTGTTTAAATCGGCTTTGAAACGGCAAATTCTTGCGTCGCTGAATAGTTCCGCTTTTCACCGCAGTATGCGTGACAGCTAGATTTCGCGGCGATATTATCGCGTTTCCCTTGGTCCCTATGGAGAAGTCTAACGTCAACTGATGTCCGCTCTCGAGGTCATTAGGCCATCAAGACGCCTTTCGAGCCGCCCTCGGGTACAAAGGGCACAACGGGTTTGCTATTGCAACGCGCTGGCGGCACCTCCGATTATTACACGATACCCGCCGTTTCTTCCCTTGCAGCCGGAAAGACGGACAAGGGGAAGCGGCAGAAAACTCTGTTCTTTCTTTGGACCTGATCGTGTCAGCTATTGTCACAGGTGGCGTGCTGTGCGGCGAAGAGGCGTTAAGAAGCGACGCCGGGTTGTGGTGCGAGAGCTCAACTTCAAAAATTGTTTTCTCGCTTTAAACAAAAATTACTCTGATTAAACTTTCAAAATCGAAAGATTATTGATTGTTCTTCCAAACCCACCATATTTTGTATTTTTACTTGGACCACCTCAGGGTGGATTAAACAGCTGTTTATCCGTCAAAACGCACTTTTTGGCAACTTCAGGATTTTATTTTACTGCGAGATATTTAATTGAGCGGTTTTAAACATTTTTTATAGTTTATATACCTGCAGGGCAGCTGGTAAAAAGTTCTATTAGGTACCGGGAGCAATTAGATATTTTTTTAATAAAATAACAAAAAAGTTAAAAATTTTGAAGTTTTTTAGTTTTTTAAAAATTTTTTTAAATTAAACAAAACTTCACAAGCCCAACCACATTGTAAGTCGAAAGCCGTGCAAATTTAAGAAAAAATAGTGTTAGGTGTTTCACGCAAAGGCTGATTTTTCATCAATTATTGAGTGATGCCTAGTTTCACGCTGTTTTTAAAAGTTAAAACCACGCTCGTGCACGTCATCAAAAATTTTTTTTTCGCCAACAATATTTCAGGGAATGGCTACGGACATTGCGGCAAAAGGCCATGAATTTTTTTTTAGAAATCGGAAGGGGTCGAGCGCAACGTCTGGGACGTTTGACATGGAATGACCGATTACGCAAGTGAAAGGCCATTCCCTGGTGATCTGTGCGATGGGCGGTGAACAAACCCTAGCGTTTGGTTTTGGAAAGAATTGTATATAATATATCAATGATGTGGTGACTTTCTATGTCTTAGTAATATGACAGCTAATAACTAGTCATGCTAGTTTACAGTGAAAGGTTTATAAATCGAAACAATACAACGTCTGTGCCTCTTGGATATTGAAGGTCTACTGGCCTGCTGATTTGGTTAGATATGTTTCTCGTGGTTTCCCGCTCTTATCAAAACATAAATAACTTCTGGTTCCGTCCCCAACGGTGAATGCGGAGGCCATTAAAGAGCGACTATCTTTTTAACTCGGACTGCATTCAAAAAGATGAAGGTGATCGCAATAGAGAGGTGGAGCTCTGCTGTTTCACAAGGGGTTCTCGTACACGTGCAGCAGAAAAAATTAATGATATTTGTTATTGGATTTGTCACAGAAGAGGTATATGCAAGGCAGATGTAACAACTGATTTGGCTGTCAGTCGGATAATTTCTTGTTCAAGCCAGCAAAGGCATGGGGGCCCAAGTGAGATGAACCTGCTGAAGACTCATCATATCATGAAAAGAAAAGCGGTTGAGTGCCAAAAATGAAAGCCGTTTACAACTCCCTGTAACGCCGAATTAGAGCGCAGCTCTTGAGTAGGAGGGGAAGGCGAAGGGGGGGGGGGAGGGGGGGGCACGTGACCTCGAGGGGGTAGGGCGGAGAAAATTTTCCGCTAAATTTAGCAGGGAAATTAGCGGGGAAAATTTTCCGCTACGATTTATCGGTGAAAATTTTCCGATAAATTTAGCGGGAAAGTTTTCCGCTAGATTTAGCGGGGAAAATTTCCGCCAGATTTAGCGGGGCAAATTTTCCGCTAGATTTAGTGGGGAAAATTTTTCGCTGAAGTTAGCGGGGAAAATTTTATCGCTAAATTTAGCGGGGAAATTTACCCATCATGCACCGCGCGGTTACCCCGACGGCGACGGCGACGCCGACGCCGCTCAAGCCGGAAACGGGCGCCTAAGAGCTGCGCTCTAAAACTTTCCTATGTTGAGTATTGTAAGATTTGCTTTTCTAACCATCGGTTTATGTCACAGTGGAAGTCGTGAAACTCCTCATCACGGAATGTGGGCATTTGTGGAAATTTACATTTTACTATCGTCCCCTGCGCCCTCGATGAGACCAGTTGCCCGCGTGACGAGTCATCCTGTGACGAATGTTCCTATGTGACGATTCGTCCTGTGACGAGTTTCTCCTGTGACGAATCGTCCTCATCCCAATTTCGCTCAGGCGATTAAAGTGGTAAGACGTTGCTATGAGGACACAGAATCGACTATTCCAACGCGAAAAAGAGTATGCAGACTCACACAGACGCCAACAACGTGACATTCCGATGATTTGTTTACGCGGAACGCGGTGCTTCTTGCCCGCACTCCATTGCGCATGCGTTCGAACTGTCGTCTTCTCTTTCAAACTTGTCTGCTTTTTGTCGTCAGCTCGTTCAAACGACAGCGACCCGTAAACCAAACGTTGGCCCAGTAATTGCGATAAGAACTAAGTGCAGGCCTCAAAATACTTTTGAAGGTTGGTTGGGGTAAGTTGGCTAAATGTAAACAGTAGATACAAGAAGATGTTGATCATTGCTACCAGTGGCCATCACCGACTTGTAATGCTCGATTCTACTTGCGGTTTTCAGTATCGACGTCCACCATCTCAGCTACGGTCCATGCTTTTGCAGCCCAAGCCAAAGTCAAATTTGGGGGTTTTACGTGCCAAACCAACGACGGGCATCTGGCACGCCCCAGCGGAGGACTGAGGAATAATTTCGATCACCAGGGGATCTCTTTGACGTGCAACCGAAAGCTCGGTTACACGGCGCCTTCTCCGCAATAAGCCTCCGTCAGATTGCGGGCACCTCGGCCGGGATTCGAACCCGCCACATGGGGATCCGTAGGCCAGCGGTCTCACCTCGGAGCCACCGATGCGGCTTGCAGCCCAAGCGACGTCGCGACTGAAAATAGCGTGCAGAATCTCATCGTGGGAGTACGCTTTAGCGCCCATTCTGCGGCGTCCACGTGAAATGAATCGCTGCATGTCACGTTATTCACGCAAAGTTTGGCCTCGTTAATTTTGCTGAAGCCGCTCAAGTAGTCAGACATTGTAAGGAAGACAATCAACAATTCCAACGCGAAAAAGAACATGGGGACTCCCACCGACGCCGACAACAACGCAATTCAATGGTTTGTTTATGGGCGACGGCGGGCTTTTGCCCACCGTCCACCGCGCATGCGCGGCGCCGGTGGTGTCCGCTAGGGGCGCTCTGGTTTGTTTGCAAACATGTGTTGGTGTATATACAGGGTGTTTCAGAGAACGCAGGCCAAATCGCTCCGCTAAAACTACCCATCGCAACAAAAAAAGGCTTGCGTCGTTTTGGTCCCGGGCCAGGGGCCCATTTAGAAAAATTACTAAATTCCGAGATAATTAAGTCGTTAACTATTTTTGCGTAACTAACTTTTTTAATATTGTGTTTAAGGGCATGGTTTCAAGTAGAAAATTGCTCAGCATCGTCGAAAAACAGTAAATCAACAAATTGCAGAACGATAGAAGGCACGCGCATCATTTTACGGCTTTTTGAAAAACCACACAAATTCGAAGGATTTTTAAAGGGACCATGAAACAATTCTGAAATCGAATTTCATCCACTGGACGTCGTAAAAGGTGTGAAAAGAAACACAAAAACACAAAAATAGGGAGCCAAAAAAATTCTTTGCTATAGAACTTTTAAAAGAAAACTGGACTCTTTTGCGCCTTCTTTCCTTCGAAAGCTCTCTGCCTTTTCACTGCTATGCATCCGCGGAACTGCAGCACGTCAGCCGAATCCACGTCGCCTATTGGGTAAGCGCCTACCTCACCAGCACCGCGATCATAAACAATAAATAGCCGGCAAATGTTTCCTAGAAGTTTTGTTAAATAATATTCAAATCCACATTTTGTAGCATAATTAGAGATGTGTGGCGAAAATTGCCAAATCTGATAATGCTGAGAGCCAAGCGCCATCTATCGTGTGGTAAACGAAGCTGAGAGCCAGCTCCGGAGCTGTCCCAGGTTGGCTGTCCTTTTTACGATCAAATCAGCATGGCCGACAGCGTCGCTTGGTCACCGTGGTCACGACGACCAACGAACGTTTATTTTTTTACGTGTTCTTCTCGCGCGTCCCGACTTCAAGCAGCAAGAAAAAAGTACTTGAAACAGACCACGACGAACAAGAACGCTGGATCCACAAACACCCGAGAGAAGCTACAACGCGTCTACGAATCCACCGAGATCGGCAGATAGGCCTAGCAGCCGACTCAGTGCTGCGTTGCTTCAACGGTCCTTGGCCAAGACCGTCTGCCCACGACCGGTTGGCGTGCTGAATGGAATATGCCCGCGCGACCCTTGTGGACCCTTCCCGTATTATAGTTTGATCGCTGACCTCAATTTTAGATTAAGAGGTGAGGTCAATCTCTTCCCTTGTTTTCCGAGGCAGTGTTGACGAACACTGTCGTCGAAAAGGGACTCTCGTCGATTCTATCTTCTTGTTTTGTGTGATATAGAGCTCAAATAAACGCCGTATGGATTACCTTCGTAACACGGTATGTACACTTTGTTATTAGTATGCCATTTTTATTCTGACACGACTGCACGTCACTGTCGAGCTATAAAAGTTCGTGGGAGCTACGTGCAATGCCGGTCCAACCTTCCTTTGCCGAGTGTCACGTCAGTATCGAGTTGCAATCGTAAAAGATCGGACCCGAAGCGCTTACCAACAGCGCGAATACAGCACTTCCATCAAACGCGCGCGTCCGCTCCGAGTGTGAACAGGTATTTACGTGGCTCTTGCTGACACTGTCGTAATTCAAACGTATCTTTTTTTTAACGTCGGCTTGCTCCTGCATCTCCTAGGCCGCAAAAAACGCCGCGGCAATTTGTTTTCATCTACGTCGCTTTGCAAACGACTGACACGGGCCGCCTTTTACCAACAATGACAGTTGGGTTGACTTCTGGAGTCTTCACCGGAAGACTCGCCGCACTTCCCAACAGGCATACCGGCGTATGAGACTAGTCCCATGCTGTCGCTATAGCGCAACATATTGTCACGAATGAGGAGTGATGAGGCGGCGAATGACTGAGTAAACTGAACGTTTAATGGGGCGAACTTGTGCCCAAAAAATAAAAGGAAAAAGAAAGATGACAACAGAGCGTCGCAGGCGTCGAAGGCGGCGAAGCAGCAAGATCGAACGCTCAGGCGAAACTGGCTCTGGCTCGCTACGCGAAGCCCCTTATGTACACGTGTGAGCTTCTGGAATAATCGGCGCAGAAAGTTCGACGCGTAGAACATTCGCACCTCGAACAAGCACCCGGATTCTCGAATTTGCCAGAACACTAAAATGCAGAGATAAACAAAAGACACGTCGCTGCCAGGAATCGAACCCTCGCTTTTCGAGTGGGAGGCAGGTACGATAACCGCTAGGCCACGCGCGCGCTGCCTACTTGGACAGCTGCGCGCGCGGCATTACTCCCCCTTTTAAAAGTGCATCGCCCCGATGCAACACAAAACAAAACAAAACAAAAAAGAACGATAAACTAAAGAGTCCTTTGGAGCACATAAGGTCCACAGTCCTATCGAGCGTAGTACGGCTTCAGGCGCACGACGTGGACGACCTCAGGTCGTGGTGGGCGGCGTGACGATGTTCGTGTTCCGTCGGGCATCACCTCGTAGTTCAGTTCGCCGAGGCGACGAAGCACCTTGTATGGTCCAAAGTACCGTTTCAGCAGTTTCTCACTAAGGCCGCGGCGACGGATGGGCGTCCACACCCACACCCTGTCTCCGGGCTGGAAGTGGACGTCCCTACGACGAAGGTTGTAGCGGCCCGCGTCGACGCGTTGCTGGTCTTGAATCATGAGTCGGGCGAGCTGGCGGACTTCCTCGGCCCGTTGAGCAACCGCCTGGGCGTCGTCGCTCTCATTGTCAGATGGCTCATGGGGCAGCATGGCGTCCAGCATGGTCGTTACCTTGCGACCATGTACCAGCTGGAAAGGTGTGAATCCAGTGGTCTCTTGAACCGCCGTATTGTAGGCGAAAGTGACGTAGGGCAACACCTCGTCCCACGTCTTGTGCTCTACGTCGACGTACATAGAGATCATGTCGGCGATTGTCTTGTTGAGTCGCTCCGTCAGCCCGTTGGTCTGTGGGTGGTACGCAGTGGTACGACGATGGCTGGTGTGACTGAGCCGGAGGATTTCTTGGGTCATCTGTGCCATGAACGATGATCCGCGATCTGTGATAAGAACTTCGGGAGCGCCATGCCGGAGGACGATGGACTCGATGAAAAACTTGGCGACTTCCACAGCAGTCCCTGAAGGAAGGGCTTTCGTTTCGGCGTACCGCGTGAGATAATCTGTGGCGACGATTATCCAGCGGTTTCCCGACGTTGACGGCGGAAAAGGGCCAAGTAGATCCATTCCGATCTGCTGGAACGGTGCGGTCGGGGGAGCAATCGGCTGCAGGAGACCTGCCGGCTTCGTCGGCGGTTTCTTACGTCGCTGGCACTCGTGGCACGATCGGGTGTAGAGGTGGACGGCTTTGGGGAGCTTTGGCCAGTAATACTTTTCACGAATACGGGCCAGTGTTCGGCTGTAACCGAGGTGTCCGGACGTCGGGTCGTCGTGACATGCTTGGAAGATCTCCTCCCGAAGGTCGGTTGGGACTACCAGCAACCACGGTGTGTTGTTGTCCCCGAAGTTCTCTTTGTAGAGTACACCTTGTCGAATGGCGAAGGTCGGCAGTACTCGTG
Source organism: Ixodes ricinus (assembly GCA_037355805.1). Taxonomy (NCBI): domain Eukaryota; kingdom Metazoa; phylum Arthropoda; class Arachnida; order Ixodida; family Ixodidae; genus Ixodes; species Ixodes ricinus. The sequence continues at coordinate 25,093 of JAZHYW010057944.1, forward strand.
AGAAGACACGTGGCACGGTACTCCCTCCCCTTCCAGGTGCTCGATCAATGCACGCAGCTCAGGATCGTCCCGTTGACGTCGTGCCATGTCGTCGGTGTTCACTGCTCCTAGGAAGCACTCGTCGTCATTGTCGTCGCTGCAGCCGGAAGGGGTTTCGACGGGGGCTCTGGACAGGCAGTCGGCGTCGCTGTGCTTGCGGCCTGACTTGTAGACCACAGTCATGTTGAACTCTTGTAGTCGGAGACTCCATCGAGCGAGGCGTCCTGACGGGTCCTTGAGGTTCGCAAGCCAGCAAAGCGAGTGGTGGTCCGTCACCACGCGGAACGGGCTCCCGTACAAGTACGGACGAAACTTCGTGATTGCCCAGACGACCGCAAGGCATTCTTTCTCAGTCGTAGAGTAATTTTTCTCCGCCTTGGACAGTGTCCGACTCGCGTAGGCGATGACTCGCTCGATGCCTTCTTGCACTTGGACTAGTACTGCGCCCAGTCCCGCGTTACTTGCGTCCGTGTGAATCTCGGTTTCCGCATCCTGATCGAAATGTCCAAGTACAGGAGGAGTCTGGAGTCGTCGTTTCAGCGCGTCGAATGCCTGCTGCTGCTCCTCGCCCCATTCGAACTTCTCGGCGTCCTTCGTGAGGTGCGTGAGCGGTGCGGAAATTTTAGCAAAATCCCGAACGAAGCGCCGATAGTAGGCGCAAAGTCCAAGGAATCTTCGCACGGCCTTCTTGTCTGTCGGCGCTGGGAATGCCGCGACGGCGCGAGTCTTCTCGGGGTCTGGGCGGACGCCTTCGTTACTAACCACGTGGCCTAGAAACTTCAGTTCGTCATAGGCGAACCGGCACTTTGACGGCTTGAGTGTGAGTCCGGCGGTCTGAATGGCTTGGAGAACAGCTCGGAGTCGTCGCAAGTGCTCGTCGAAGTCACTTGAAAACACTACGACGTCGTCAAGGTAGACGAGACAGCTCTGCCACTTCAGCCCTGCCAGTACTGTGTCCATGACACGCTGGAAGGTTGCCGGCGCCGTGCATAGGCCGAAAGGCATCACCTTGAACTCGTACAGGCCATCCGGCGTGACGAAAGCTGTCTTCTCTCGGTCCCGTTCGTCAACTTCGATCTGCCAGTAGCCGCTCTTTAGGTCCATCGATGAGAAATATCGAGAATGGCGCAGCCGGTCTAGAGTGTCGTCGATGCGGGGAAGTGGGTAGACGTCTTTCTTCGTAACCGCGTTCAGCTGCCGGTAGTCAACGCAGAACCTAAGCGTTCCGTCCTTCTTCCTAACCAGCACGACTGGAGAGGCCCACGGACTGCTTGAAGGCTGGATTATATCGTCGTTCAGCATTTCTTCCACTTGCTGTTGGATGACCTCCCGTTCTTTTACGGAGACTCGGTACGGCGATCGGTGCACAGGGAGCACGTCGTCCTCGGTGACGATGCGATGCTTCGCAACGGTGGTTTGGCGCACCTTCGACGACGACGCAAAGCAGTCGCTGTATTCGGCGAGAAGGTCACTCAGCTGCCGTCGTTTCGGGCCTGGAAGCTTGGGGTCAATGTCAAGCTGCGCTGGCGGCGTAGTGTCTTGCTGAGGTGGCGATGACTCGTCAGTAATGGCGGCGATTTTGGCGGAGTTTTGGAGTTCCTCAACGTGGCCGACGGCTGCACCTTTCGTGAGGTGCTGCGTTTCATTCCTGAAGTTCGTCACGAGGACCACCGTGCGGCCATCTTGAAGTTCAGCTACTCCTCTTGCGACGCCTATTCCTCTTCCTAGAAGCAACTGGAGGCTTCCCTCGAGCAGAACTTCGCCGCAGCAAGCTTCGGTGATCCCGACGGGCACAAAAACACTCGACCGCGGCGGTAAGTTCACGTGGCTTGCGAGAACTCGGACCGCAGATGATGTCGCTTTCGGTTCCTCCGGTGGTGAAACGGGTTTTCGTAGTGTCAACCGGTTTGCTCCGAGGTCGATGACGGCGCCATACTCGCAGAGAAAGTCCATTCCGAGAATGACGTCTCTGGCACAGTCTTGTAGAATGACGAATTTCACAGGGCACGTCTCACCGTGGATCTCGACGCGAGCGGTGCATCTCCCGACTGGCGTGATGAGATGCCCTCCGGCGGTTCGTATTTGAGGTCCATCCCACGGCGTTGTCACTTTTCGCAGGCGGCGAGAGAGTCTCCCACTCAAAACGGAGTAGTCTGCTCCGGTGTCGACGAGCGCCGTCGCGTCGTGGCCGTCGATGATAACGTTGAGGTTATTCGACACTGCTGCAGACACGTCGTTTCGGGGCGTTGCGGCGTTTGAGTGGGAGGGCTCCGACGATCTTGGAGGATCTTGGCATTGTTCGTCTTCGGCAACACCACCTCCCGGCATTGCCGCGCCTAGTTTTCCCGACGGGATGCGATGGGTGACAGGCTGTCTCGGCGAGACCGGCGGAAGGGCGATGGCGAGCGTCGGGGAGACGGTGAACGGAAGCCTCGGCGGGGAGACGACTCAGGGGATGAAGAGCGGCGGAGGTAGTCCTCGATGTCCCGAGGTCGCTCTCCGAGACGTGGTCGAGGGTCGTTGGGCGCAAACCCTCGTAGGCCCAGCTGGCGGTAGGGGCATCGTCGGTAGATGTGGTCCGCTTCACCGCAGTGGTAACACAAAGGGCGTCGGTCGGGCGTCCTCCATACGTCCGTTTTTCTGGGCGCAGGCTGTTCAGGACGGACATGCGGGACCCGTTGTTCTTCTCGTCGGAGGTAGTGTGGCGTTGGGGCGTCTCGTCGAGGTGGCGACGTGTATTGGCGAGCAGCCGGTGGTGGTCGTCGCGCCACTGAAGCGTAGGTTACCACCGGTTCTTCGGGTTCGGCGATGTCGACAGGAGACTCCGGTCGAAAGGCTCGCTGTACTTCTTCTTGAACGAGCTCAGTGAGTGAGAGCGCAGCTGGTCGTTCTGCTGCCGGCACCAACTTCCTGAGCTCTTCGCGGACAATGTCTCTGACCATCTCACGGATCGCAGAGAGGTCGGAGCTGCCGGAACCGATGCTGCAGGTAGACGCTGGAGTCACGGTGGCGCCAGTATACCGCTGGTAATGGTTCGCCCTTGCGAGGAGCGCCCTTTCAAGGTTGGTTGCCTCCGAGACGAAGCTTTCCACCGTCGACGGAGGATTGCGGACAAGGCCGCCGAAAATGTCATCCCTGACACCTCGCATGAGTACCCGCAGCTTCTTTTCATCGGTGGCCTGCGGGTCGGCGCGGGCGAAGAGGCGGAGGACGTCTTCAGTGAAAGATGTAACGCTTTCCTTGGGTCCCTGGTTCCTCCCTCGAAGCAGGTCTTCGGCCCGCTCACGTCGGTGTTGACTGACAAAAGTTTTCTTCAACTCGTTCTTACAAACTTCCCACGTGGTCAAGGCGACTTCGTGATTTTCATACCACTGCCTTGCTGTTCCCTCCAGTGAGAAGTAGATGTTCTGGAGGCGTTGCTCATCAGTCCATCCGTTGTGGCGGGCCACTCGGTCGTACTGCAGGAGCCAGTCTTCTACGTCCTCGTAGAGTTCACCGCGGAATGGCGTCGGCACGCGGGGAACCACAGCCAAGAACATGTAGGGCGACGCTGCTGGAGGGTTTTCCGTCTGTTGGTCCGTGGAGCTCATCACCGGCTTTGATGGCTTCGTTGTCTTGTCCGGCAGTGGTCCAAACTCAGGGCGTTGTCCTTGAAGGCGCTGGCTTGCCCGGGGTCCTGCCTCTTCCACGAATCGTCGACTTGGAGTGGGGCTTGCCGAACGGGTCCTCGGAGGGGTACGGTGAAGAGACATAGGGTGCGTACCCCGCACCTCCACCAGAATGTCACGAATGAGGAGTGATGAGGCGGCGAATGACTGAGTAAACTGAACGTTTAATGGGGCGAACTTGTGCCCAAAAATAAAAGGAAAAAGAAAGATGACAACAGAGCGTCGCAGGCGTCGAAGGCGGCGAAGCAGCAAGATCGAACGCTCAGGCGAAACTGGCTCTGGCTCGCTACGCGAAGCCCCTTATGTACACGTGTGAGCTTCTGGAATAATCGGCGCAGAAAGTTCGACGCGTAGAACATTCGCACCTCGAACAAGCACCCGGATTCTCGAATTTGCCAGAACACTAAAATGCAGAGATAAACAAAAGACACGTCGCTGCCAGGAATCGAACCCTCGCTTTTCGAGTGGGAGGCAGGTACGATAACCGCTAGGCCACGCGCGCGCTGCCTACTTGGACAGCTGCGCGCGCGGCACTTTGTTTTCATCTACGTCGCTTTGCAAACGACTGACACGGGCCGCCTTTACCAACAATGACAGTTTGGTTGACTTCTGGAGCCTTCATCGGAAGACTCGCCGCACTTCCCAACAGGCATACCGGCGTATGAGACTAGTCCCATGCTGTCGCTGTAGCGCAACATATCACATTGAATTTCGCTCAGCTGCGATGTGTCCATGGCTATCGCGGCGATGAGGGGCGCCGATTCAAAAATACGTCTGTGACATCAGCGCAGTAAAACCTACCGGCGCATCCCCAACTCGCCTCCGCTAACGCTCCCATTCTCCTACTGCCGAGAGAACTTCCGGTTCCTGTCCCAGCGTACGTCACGACCGTCAAAATTACGCCGCAACTTGTTTTGCGGTCAGTTGGAGAGAAGGAAAAAGTCGATAATTCATTATTTTTTTGTGTAGAAGTTAATGGACCGAGACGAAAACGGATGCCTGTTCGGCATTCAGTGAACGTTGAAGGTTTAATGTAAAAGTTATCTGGCAAAAGTAAAAAGGCCATTTCATGGTCCCTTTAAACTCGGCCTGACACTCACATTTATCACAATGCACAGCCAAGTGGTCAGACGGAAATTGCCTGGTGGCAGCGGTGTGTTCTCTGATTCTATCATTCTATCATGAAAGTTCATCATCTTTGCGCATGTGCGGTTTTATTCTTCTTTTTGTTTGTTTCCTTCAGTAAAGTTCAGTTGCAAGTTACGCCTTGGGTCCTGTGTGCTTCTTTCTTTGTCCGTGTTTTTTAGGCCTATTTACCACCATGCATAAGTACCAACTAGCCCAAAGCGCAGTTTTAATACAGTCCCATGATGCAACGCGCGGGGAAGAGGAGGAGGGGGATAGAGTTCGAGGAGGAGCGAAGGAGGAGAAGGGAAGAGGGGAGGAAAAGGGATGAGGAGGAAGAGAGAAGGGAGGAGGAGGTGAGAAGGGAGGAGGAGGAGGAGTAGGACAGGAGGAGGAGAGGGTATACGGATGAGGAGGAGGGGCATACCCTCCCCTCAGTACCCTCCCCTCTTCCTCCTCCTCAATAGCTGTGCTCTAGTTCGGCGTTACAAGAAGTTGAACACGTCTTTCATTTTTTTAGTTACAAAAACAAGGAAGAGTCAAGTCTGAAATTTGTTTATGTGCATCTAGCTCAATGGTACAGTTTTAAAGTGGTTCCGCTTTGAAGAAGTAGTGCTTTTAGAGGTACAGAGCGCGACACTGTTAGCGCGAACAAGCGATCGCCAGTTTGTGTTTTTCTCTTAGAAGCAAAAGGTTGTCATCAAATATATTATTGTTATAGGAAGAGCTCATTTAGGGCTCTAATATAAGGGGTAATATATGTACCCACTAATACTCTTTCCTATTAAAACACGAAAAGGCGCCGATGTCGTGTTCGCGCTAACAGTGTCACGATGTGTACCACTGAGAACTACATTTGCAAGTGGTACCGCTTGCAAAAGATACTACTTGCAAGTGGTTCATTATGCATTTACCACTCGTGGGAACCATAAGGTTCTCTATATCCCTATTCAAGCAGGCCGTGGGAGTCGTCGTCATCAAAGGTGGCGGCTACCCGGATACGAGGAACCCAGGCCGTATTCCCCGAAGGGGACGGCTCTCCCTTGCCCACGTGGGGTGTGGGGTGAATGTGCCGCCGACGCATCCTTGGGAGTGATTGTGGACGCGACCTGTCTTCGGGCTGACCTACTACCAGCCTCCCCGGCCGCGCGTCCATTTCCCGCAGGCTATCCGGCCACCACCGGTGGTGGGGCTCTTGGTTGGAGGGAGCTACGCTCGACGGAGCATTCATCGTGGTTTTACTGCTCTCACTTTCCGTGATCCTGCCAGTTACGGCAGCGCGGACCCCCCCCCCCCCCTCCAGGCGATCCTGTCAATTAAGGCAGCGCCAAACTTTTTCCTCTTTTTTGTACCACCTACTTGCAAAGCGTGTGGCGCGAGCCGAATAAACACTTTGTACGGTATCCCTGTGTTCGGTGTGGTCTCCCGTCCACCGGAGCCTAACGGCAGTCAACGGACGGACCCGGCCGTAGCCGCCATAGCAGCGGGCTACGGAGTGGGTGTTGCCTCACAGCGATCAGCAAGGTAAGTCGAAACCCACATTTTGCAACCGGCGAGTTACGGAATGGGTGTTTGCCTCATTGAGGACTTTGGGGTAAACTAGAGGCCCACACATTTGAAAGTGGTACCACTTGCAATGAATACCACTTGCAAGTGATATCTGTTCGATAAATCACTTGCAAGTGGTACCACTGAAAACTTTCGCCGGGATTGATGCGGTAAACGGCAGACGCCGACGTAGACCACCGAAGAAACCGTCGATTGTACAGGGTGTCACAAAAAAAATATACAGTGTTTTTTTCACCGCAAAAATAAACTGGGCATCGCCGAACGCTCATTCTCCGCCCAAAGGTAGCGCTAGAAGTCACAACCAGATGCCGAAGTTTCAGCCCGATCCGATAACTTAATCAAAAGTTATAAGTGATTTTCTGAAAATTTCAATGGGAAAATGGAGCCCGTTTTTGCCCGTTTTCGGTTTCTGGTGCCATAGAGCCCCACGTATTCGAAAACTCCGTCGGCCGCCATTTTCCCATTGAAATTAAAAAAAATACTTATAACTTTTGATTAAGTTATCGGATGGGGCTGAAACTTTGGCATCTGGTTGTCACCTCTAGCACTACCTTTGGGAGGATAATGAGCGTTCGGCGATGCCTAGTTTATTTTTGCGGTGAAAAAGACCCTGTAAATTTTCTTTGTGACACCCTGTACTTGTGACAATATCTTCCGATAGGCGCGGTAAGCAGACTACAAATTTGGTCGAAAGGGGCCATATTATACCCGTGCCACACGGGCAACTCGAATGCCATTTACAACGAATGACATTTGAGCGGACGGCCAATCAGCGCGCGACACTCCGGGCGTAGCGCATTCCACGCGCGACAGATTGCGAGCTGATTCTCCGATCACACAAATGACATTCGTTGTAAATGGCATTCGAGTTCTCCGTGTGGCACGGGTATAACATACTTGTAGCAGTCGTGAAAAGAGCAAAGTTTGCTCGGCCTGTAGAGAAAATGGGATTCGTGCATCCAGGATTTAAAGCGCCACAAAACATAAGTAACGAGATAAGATACGCGCTACTTTTAAATATAAACAACACGCTATATGCTTACATTAGATCAACACAAAGATAACGCGTTACCACTACATTTACCAATAGTGACGTACGTGTTTGTCGGTAATCCTCTTTTCTCGAAAGAAACGTGCCGCAATTTGTACAATATATATTTGCACGAATGGTGCCGTTGATTCCCGTTTTTCTATTTTTTATAATTTTTTGTTTGAGGGGTGGGGGTTGAAAGATTTTGGGAGATGCAAGGGTTAACAGATTGGTGTATAAACAATAATGACGGTAAATGTCGAAACAACTAAAAATGTATAATGTAAAAATACTTTCACCCTCTAGAATTGCTGGTAAAGAAATGTAACACGAGGAACATAATTTTCAAGTGTGCGACAAGACTGTGGCGCCGATGTTCGGTTCCTCTATAAACCTTTCCAAAGAAGAGCGTGTGGCCGGTGCCATCTTAAGTGTTCGTGCGTATGGCGCGTGCTTTCCTTGATTTCCGAAGCGACGACCACGCACGTGCTGGGCTGTGAAGATCACACGCTGGACTGTGATTTTTTTAAACATGGGAAAGGTCTATAGTCACTGACAAGGTGAGGACGGCAGGCAGGGGGTTCAGTTGTCCAGCGCGAGGTTCCTGCCTTCGACAACGCTTTGGCGCCTTCTGCACCTCGAACGCGCGAGCACAGCCAAGGCACGGCGGAGTGCATGAAGCGCGTGCTGTTGTCCGGACGTTCGAAAAACACGCCCTGTCGTTCTAATTCTTTCAGAGACTTTAGCAGACCCATCTCGCGTGCACCACAAAAATATGGGCGCGAAATACAAAAGGACAATGATTGAAGGACAGGACAAGCGCTCCTTTGAACTGACGTTTCAATGAAAAGATAAAGGAGGAAAAGGACGAAGATAAACTTTTTTTATCTTTTGATTAAAACGTCAGTTGAAAGTAGCGCTTGTCCTGTCCTCTCTTGTCCTTCTGTCTTTCGCTATGATATTTTTATGATGTTCAACCATCTATGCCACGAACTTATTTGTGTGCACATTGTGTGTGAAGCAGCCGTCTGACATCGAGCATTGCGTCAACAGTTTTCTCGGCACAGAAACATCCGGGGCCATGGTCGGCGCTAGATTCATTTATTTGTTTTTACATGAGAGATGGAAATTGAAAACACCGATTCCTTCCATGCACTGGCGCAAACAGCCGCGATCTTCTCGTTCTCAGTACACCAACACAATCCGCCATCGAGGGAAGAGTTACATGATAAAATGAGGCGCGAAAATGATTTCACGCGTGCATTGTATCAAGTCTGACAATGATGAATGTCGCTCAGATGAGGTCAGCGAACCGTCATCGAACATAGAAGCATTTAGCAGGCACACATATACGAGAAATATTGCGGATAAGCTACCGTCGTTGCCCCTCCTATTTCGAGGACCCAAATGAATTCGAGCTTGGAGCCTGCTCCTGCCGGTCGAATAGACCCGTTGCTCTCGGGCAGACGGCGCGAGTGCGTCCGTAAGACACGATCATGTTATGCTGCAGGCACGTATCCAGGGGGGGGGGGGGCCCATGGGGCCCGGGCCCCCCGAAATCTTCGATTTTGCTGGGACCTCCTCTCCCCCTCCCCCTCATACAGCATTTTGTCATGGGCGGGCCCCCCCCCCCCCCCCCCCCGAAACAAAATCCTGGCTACGTGCCTGTTATGCTGGCAGCACTATCCAGGCGGCGCTGTAACATTCGATTTTGTAGGGTGCCTACATGTCGGTCTGTCTCAGGGTAAAGACATCCATTGTTGCACTGAATGTTCAGCGCGTGACGCTCTCGCGCACTCGGTGCGTGACTTGGGCGCTAAAATGGCGTCTCTGCATTAGCCAAAGCTACGCGCTCGTGCTGATTGACACCGGATTGCGCGTACTTCAAAATGCATAAAAAACGATTGGGCGTAAAAATGGCCGAGATGTCACCACTCAAGCAAAGCAGCGCGTGTGTATGAAGGCACTCTACGATTTTGCACGTGCCACGTTCGAATGCAAGCATCTGTCAGCATCTGTAAACGCGCGATAACAAAACGTCTAAAAATAAAAAAATAAAAAAAATAATTATGCGCTTGCGGTCTCAGCGTCCCATGCAGCTTTAATATATTATTGCGTTCTTTTATACCTTCCGTGAGCCCGCAAGTTTCACTTCACCTGATAGCGAAGCTGAAGCTACTTGCAAAAACATGTTCCCCTGAACAACGCTCGCACTGCACGAGCGCGCGTGCTTGGAAGGGACGCTGCAAGCTCGGAGCTCGCTCTTGTAGCCTCTGCTACGCTGGCACTTGGAATGGAAAGGAGTATATGAAACTGTAGTGGGGAAGCGTGATGACGCACGTTCGAAACGCGAGCCAAATATTCTATATTGCTCGCCTGGAGCGCTGTTCAAAACTTGAGAGCTACGGGCCTATTACGTGAGAACAGAAGCGGAGCAAACGCTGGACGCGGGTAGGTTTTCAAATATCAAGGTGCGCAACCTTTACTCCGGCGTGAGATCGACGAACAGGGCCGCGGGAAGACAAGGACGCGGCGGTCACATCGGAAAGTGAAGGAGCCGACGGCGCGTTCGCAAGCGACGCAGTAGACCTACTGCTAAATTACTCATGCATCGACGAGAATACCGGGAATGTAGGCACATGCGCCGCACGCGCTCGCCTTCTTCGTATGAAAGATTCGAAGTAAATAACCAAAATAATGCGTTCACAAACGCGCGTGCAAGAGGCCATTTGTCTTAGGCTTTTACTTTCTACTCCGTTAACAGACTGGAAGCTCCGCCTTCAGCGCGAACTTACCACCTTTGCTAACACAAGCGTGAACGCGCAGGCACGCGCAACCAAAGCACTGTGGAAGCCAGTAAGCTCGCGCTGAAGGCGGAGCTTTACTTTTAGCTTAGGGGTGAACGGAATATAGAACAGTTACTGCTGCAGAGGTCAGCACGTGGAGCGCGTGTAATTACATTCGTAGCATGCTCCTTGGTGCTTGGGTAGGGGGATCGGTGGCCGAGTGGGCTAGCGCACACCAGCTCGGAGCACGTGGAGCGAAAGCTCGCGCTGCAGAACCCAGGGATCCTGGGTTCAATGGTTCAATAGACCATTTGCTGTATTACCCAAGCATCAAGGAGAATGCAGGGATTGGTGTTCCACGCGCCACACGCGCACGCCTTCCCCGTATAAAAGATTCAAAGTAAATAACCAAAATAAAGCGTTGACGAACGCGCGTGCAATATGCCATTTGTTTTAGGTATTTTGCTTTAGAAAATTTACTACTGCTGAGGCCAGCACGTGCGGCGCGTGGAACACCAATCCCTGCATTCTCCATGATGCTTGGGTAAGATAGCAATAGGTCTATCCCCACCCCTGCCCGTTTCGATTTGGATGAGCATCGTACCGGCGTGCGGTCGTGTATCACTACTGCGTAGTGCACGTTAAAGACCCCAGGCTAGCGGTTGTACTGCGCTGGCTAAATTGCTTATCTACAGCGAGTGACTCGTCGCAACCTTAAATGGCTGACCAACTACACGCTGTATAAATATCCCCACAACCCAATTTTTAGATGCGGAGCATCTCTTGCTCGGGTCTATGTCCCGCGTCGTCGTAGTCCGCACCCACACTACGCACGCGCAACTCTCCCCCTTCCCTCTCTCCAACAGCTGCGCGTTACTCTCTCCGCTCTCTCTCTCTACCAGCTGCGTGCACTGCGCGTGCGTTCGCTTCTACTCACACCGCGCGCGCACGCGCAACTCTCCTCTAGTCTCCTCTCCTGCAAGTGTAAAAAATAAATAAACGGCGAGCGGCGAGCGTTCCAAGTTTCTCTGCCGCGAACCGCGACGAAGGCTTGCGTAGGGGGTTAGGCTAGGGCAGTCGGTGGCGCCATCTCTCGACGTCAGCACGCAACTGATTCTTTCCTCGGAACCAACACGATGCTCCGCATCACCCCATGGTTCCCCTCGGGAAGATGGTGTAATTTTTTGCCAGGGTAATTTGCTTGGGTAATTCAGCAAAAGGTCTATTCGCAGGTTCCAGTACAGTTCCAATGAATTTAGGGAGCGCTGCGGAAATCAAATATGGCGATAAAGAGGAAATTGGTTTGCCGTGGTGATCACAATTAATTGAAACCTACGTGTTTTGAGGCACCAAATACTCTGCGATGAACTTCATAATTTCATTATTCCGTGTTTTTTTCTCTTTTTTAGTTTGCACGGGTATTGTCAACCATTTGAAAACACTTTATAGCTGCAGTTCAGACCACGGAATGATTAAAAACAAAATCACGCCGGCGTGGTCGAAACGGGGATCGTTTCGTCGTGAGCACTGCGTTTCAGCGAGACCAGTTTTCGACACAAAGTGTGATGCGATGGGCAGTATATTTTTGTTTTAGGACGCACGGGCATCCAGCACATTTGAGGACACCCACCGCTGACTGGTCACTCAACGTAAGCTTTAAACATTAAGCGTGGCGACTACTTTTTTTACGGCGGCTATTCAGCACATTACGTTTCCTTAATACTAAAAGAGGCACCACTGTGTTCAACGCGATTTCTTTTATGCCACGATTTGTTTTATGTGTGTGAGCGTTAGATCCCCAACAAGGAATGCAATAAAGAAGACGACAAGCGGTCGGAGACATCTCACGAGACGAGAGAACGAACCTTGATCATTGGCCTCCTTGGGTAAGCTACAAAAGATTTCGGAAACAACGAACAAGCGAACCATGACAAGCAGGCTAGGATCTTTTCAGTTTCGTGAACAAGACTATTATGTTGCAGCCCTGGTCGCCGACGTAGCGACCACGAAGACGAGATGCGTACGCCGCGAGCTTCGAACCCGAAATCTGATCTTTATGGCGATGTGGATGCTCTATATACAAAATGACAATGTTGCCGACACAACATATTCCTTCCCTAAAAACAACAACCCAAGAAACTAAATACAAAGAAATAAAATAAAAAGGAACAGTATGACTGATAGTAAAAACAGTAACATAGTTAGTTCACTACAAAGTCTATGCCAGGCAGGCTTTCTCCTCAGCAGAGGTGCTCTCGTCGTTCTTGTATTGACCTGGGCCGAAGCTGCCTCTGACTCCGAACAAGCTACTGAGGTCTCGGGTACCGTCGGTACCGTTGAAGCCGACACCGAATCCATCTCCGCGGTCTCGGTTGTCGCCGAAGAAGCCACGGGACGAGTCTCTGGGATCTCGGCTACAGCCGCATCAGCCGACTCCAGCGTTGACGCCGCTTGCTGTGATGCTGTCGACAGGCGTTTCCCCGCTTCTCCACAACCGGAAAGCTTGGACGCATTCCAGGTCCGGTTGTCACTGAGCATGTAAGAACTTGGCCCATGTGTACCAGTGATAAGCATTGGGCGCGTAAAGTGCGATGTCCCTTTCTTTGGTATGTTTGGCTTGCGGACCCTGACGAAATCGCCCGGCTTGAAGGTGGGCGCCCTTGCTCCCCTCTTGGAGTCCGTGTAGCGCTTGTTGTAAGCCTGCCGCTGCTGTACTCGCGCTCTGAGGTCAGCTAATTCGGAGCCAGGGTTCACAAAGGACTTTGATGACGGGAACCCCACAACGTCCAGCCTCGACCGAGGAACTCGACCATGCAGGAGCAGAGCAGGGGGCACCCCAGTTGTGGCATGAGGTGTGCACCTGTAAACGCCGAGGTACTCCAGGACGGCCACTTCAAGAGGCCGATGCTCCAGTGCTGCCACCTGGATGAACCCCTTGAAGACCTTGTTAAACCGCTCCACCTGTCCGTTGCACTCTGGGTAATACACTGACGAGCAGCGGTGACAAATTCCTCGTTCTTTCAGGAAGTCTTCAAAGGCTGCCGACTTGAACTGCGACCCCTGGTCCGTCAGAATTTCATCTGGGTAGCCTTCTCTGCTAAACGTAGCAGATAAAAATTTAATCACCGTCTGTGTTGTCACAACTGATGCGAAGCATACCTCTGGCCACTTTGAGTAGAAGTCTACCAAGGTAATGGCATACTCGTGTCCACTCCCAGTTCTGGTGAATGGCCCAACAATATCCAGAGCTAGCTTCTGCCAGGCCCGTTCTGGAAGCGGAATTGGCTGAAGTGGTGCGGTGACGGGTTTGGCGGACTTGTCTGCAGACTGGCATTCACAGCAGTTCCTGATGACTTGCTCCACCTGTTGGTCGAGAGCCGGCCACCAATATCGCTCGCGCAACCTTTGCTTGGTCCTGACAATGCCAGGATGGGTCTCGTGTGCCAGCTCAATCATGGTGGCCATCAGCGACGCTGGGATGACTAGTCGTTCTCCTCGCAGAAGCAAGTTGTCCACCACTGCCAACTCGTCTCTCACTCGGAAGAATGGAAGTAACTTGGAAGCCAAGCTTTTCTTGTCGGGCCACCTGGTTGAGATGTACTTCATGACAAGTTGTAATGTCTCATCCTTCTGTACAGCCTCTTGTAGTTAATGCTTTGTGATGCAAGATGACACGAATGATACAATTTCTTCCTCTTCTTCCTGACCGGTAGGTAATGGCAACCTTGACAGAGCGTCTGCTACTTTGTTGTCGCTTCCTCGGTGATATGCAACTTCGAAGTTGTAACAAAGGAGGCGAGATGACCACCTTGAGATCCTCAGTGGCCTTCGGCCATTCCCTTGAGAGGACAGGAGAGTTACTAGCGCTTGATGATCCGTGCGTAGCTTGAACCGCCGTCCCCAGAGAAACACGTGCCAATGCTCGCACGCCCACACGCAGGCAAGGGCCTCCTTCTCTCCTACGGAGTACTCCCGTTCAGCCGGTGAGAGCGTTCGTGAGGCAAACGCCACTGTTCTCAAGTCATCGCCAACACCCTGCTGAAGCACAGCACCGAGCCCATGCATAGATGCATCTGCAGTGACAACTACCGGTAGTGCAGGATCAAACATCTTAATAGCACCGCATGTAGAGAGCGATGTCTTGACTTTCTCGAAACTCTGTCCTGCTTCTTTGTTCCATATAAATGGGACCTCTTGACGCAACAGCTTCCTTAGAGGCTCTACTACTTCTGCATAATTTGGCAAAAATCTTGCGTAGTATCCGACAAGTCCCAAGAACGACCGCAAAGCAGCTACATCTTTTGGTACTGGAGCTTTAGCCACCGCTTCTACTTTGGAGTGAAGAGGGGTTAGTCCTTCTGCACTCACGGTGTGTCCCAGGAAGTCGAGCGCTTGCACGTTGAACTCGCATTTCTGGTTAAGCTGAAGACCAGCAGCAGAAATGCGATGTAGAACTTCCTGCAAATTTGCCCTGCGCTCTGCTTCGGACTTGCCGAATACGATCACGTCGTCAATGTAGCATAGCACCCTTACAGCCATCCAGGATCGTGGTCATCATTCTCTGAAACGCCGCCGGAGCTGACGCCAACCCAAAGCATACTCTTCGAAAACGAAAAGTCCGTCATGAGTGACGAATGTCGTCAGCTCCCGGCTGTCTGCTGTCAGTTCAACTTGGTGATAGGCCGAGGCCAAATCTAGCTTCGAGAAGTGAGTCGACCCTGCAAGTTGGTGAAGAAGCTCCTCTGTATGTGGGAGTGGAAATCTATCCACTAAAATGGCCTTGTTTGGCTCGCGCAAATCTACGCACAGCCTGATAGTGCCGTCCTTTTTCTTTACGACCACAATTGGAGATATCCATTCAGAGGCTTCGACCCGTTCAATGATTCCAACTTGCTCCAATCGGCGCAGCTCCACAGACACGGCGTCCCGCAATGCTAAAGGCAGCCGCCGCAGTTTTGCCGCCACGGGCTTAACTGTTTCCCGCCTCTTGACCTGGTGAGCGAAGCCCTTCACCAGACCCAGCTTGTCGGTGAATAAGTGCGAGAATTGTTTCTTCATGTCAGCAGGTAGCGGGTTCTCATCGGTTCGCGTGTGCAGACATTGCAAGGTTCCTCCTTCAATCTGAAGTTGTAAATTGCAGATTGCATCTAGTCTGATGAGGGTCGTCCCCGTCGCCACCACGTAAAATAGTACGCAAGTCGAACGCTCCTTGTAGCGAACGTTGGCGAGGAATCGTCCCTTCACTTTGATCTTGCAGCCCGAATAGTCTAGCAGGTTGACAGACGGCGGTGCCAGAGCCAGTCGCTCGCGAAATTATTGCCGATAAATGTCATCGGTGATGATTGACGCTGAAGAGCCTGTGTCTACCAGAAAGCGCAGACTCACTGTCTCTACTTCCAGATCGGCGTAGATGCCACGTTGTCCGCTGTCCGTATTCACCTGAAGAAGTACGACGTCACAATTCGTAGTCTCGCTGATTTCTTTCACGTCCAGGCCCTGCGTCGTGGTGCTTTACAAACCTTCTCGAAGTGCCCCCGGTCTTTTTGCATTTCCGGCACAGAGCCCGTCGCGCTTTGCAGCTCACTGAACTTGCCACGTGACTTGCCGACCCACAACGGTAACAACGACGCTCCGTCGCCTCCTCCTCGTCTTTTTTACACTTTTCAGTAACGCGATGCACTGCCCCCTCAGCTGCAAATTCTTTCAGGTTGCGCTGGGTGTCTTCGTAATGCGTTGCCATTGATACGGCCTTTTCTAGTGTCAGCGGTGCCCCTTCAAACAGCAGACGTTCCCGAAGTCTGCCAGATGAAATGCCTGAAACGAGCTGGTCCCGAATCATCACGTCGGTGGTGCTATCGTACTCGCATTTGGCGGCGATCTCGCGCAAGCTCGTGATGTATCCTTCCATCGGCTCGCGTGGCTGCTGTAATCTCTGCTTGAATCGATGTCGCTCAACGAGTACGTTAGTTTCGGCTGCAAAAATCCTCCTTACGAGCTTCAGCGTAGTAGTGAACTCGTCCGTGGTATCCCCACTAGCAGGCTTGCTTTTTCCGTCGCACCCGCAGTCGCAGACTTCCCTTCCGCCTCTGTGGTCGGCTGCTGCTGAGGTGGTGTCGACGTAGCCACGACGTTGTACTGCCGTTGTGCTTCCACTCCTAGACAGTGCAGCAGGATGGCTGCACGCCGCGACGCCTTGAACTCGTCCGCGCCGGAAGCCTCAAGAAACCTGAGGAACGTTTGTTCCCATTGCGGCCATGGAACGGGAGGCTGGCCTGGCGTTTGCAGAAACGGCAGCGACGGCGTAAGCACGAAGTTCATGGTGGCTTATTATGGTTTTCTCCTCGTCGCCAATATTATGTTGCAGCCCTGGTCGCCGGCATAGCGACCACGAAGAAGAGATGCGTACGCCGCGAGCTTCGAACCCGAAATCTGATCTTTATGGCGATGTGGATGCTCTATATACAAAATGACAATGTTGCCGACACAACAATGACTCAAATGTTCTTTATTTTGTTTACGCGCATATCACAAGCGGGGTGGAGCCAAATTGGGTTGCTACACTCCACTGCAAAAACGAATAACTCCACAGAAGCTCCGAATCATGTACATTACACTCTGCAGCCCGGCCAAGTATTGCACTCATGTGCAATACTTCTACACTCGTTCAAAAACAACAAGGACTCAATCCCTGAATTTATTACACTTTATTTGACGTCAGACAGCATAATTTCAAGTCGCTGTTATTTATGCTATGCTTGGTCTCGAGTGAACTCAAGACGCAGCAGTGATAGCACCTCGACCAATACGTTTCCGTTCTCTTCAAACACAATAAAAAAAATAAAAAGAACCTTAATAAAAGAACATCGTCAATCGCGAAATTAGAAGAAACAGGCCGGCTGCAAAGGCAACCGCGCAAAGCTGTCGGACGAAAGCAATGGAGCAGAGTCGTTACGCTCACGCACTAAAACTGCGATTAAGCCTCCATAACGCGCATAGTTTACTTACATTTGTAATATCCAAAATGAAGCAACATTTAACCCACCTTTGTTGTCAGAATTAGTCTTTAGAATCTGCACAGGAGCACTTGTTGACCATCCGTCGCCTGTCACAACTTCCGTTCAGGGCTAGTGCTATCTCGGCAAGCGGGGAGCACCGTCGATGATCACATTGACTTTTACGCTTTTACTGTCACTGTCACGTCCGATGGCAGCTCGATGAGAATCATCCAACCACCGAGCACACACAGACCGCGAAGAAAACGTTTTCAGTATCAAGTTGGAGTGAAGCTTCCCGGATGGAGAAACCCATGCCACTGAACCGAACGAGCACCTTCGAGCGGCGGACCCGGTGACGAGCGCACCAAGGCCGTGCTTCGAGGTCTTTTTGCCGCTTTGGGGTTTAGTAGCACACTACGTTACCGGTTTAATGTACTATCGCTGTGTAATATTAGTTCTGGCGGTGTTCATGAACATCCGTCACCTACGTTGCGAGCCTACAATATTTACAAGCAAAACTAATACCCCTCTTTTCGTTTCCAAGGTTGACCACCAGGGCGGCGACGCCGTAGCTGGAACTTGAGAATACTCGCGCCGCCGCCAAGATGCTGCCATAGAGTTATTAATACTAAAGTATTAACTATCCCATCAAGCGGAGACGGCGGCGTCTGTAACCGCGAAAAAACGCGACGGAAATGCCCATTCTCCAATTGGCTGAACGAAACGGCTCCTAGATGGCCATTGGCGGCCGCTTCACGAGAGCGCGCGCTCGGAGGCCGCTCTCGTTTCAGGCGTTGCGGGAGGGAAGTGGGGGCTGGGGGGGGGGGGGGTAGGAGCTGTGGCCGCTTCACGAGAGCGCGCGCTCCCGTGTCAGGCATTGTCGGAAGGGGAAGGAGGGGGGTGGGTTCTGCTCTTCTCGTCGCCAAGGCACATGGCGGCGCCTGAGGCATCTTTATCGTCGGTGGCCGCAACCTCGGCAGTAGCGAAACGTGACCGTCCACGCCAGTACACCGTAGACGACCTAATAAAGCGGAAGAACGATATTCATGCTTTCGCATTCACAACTCATGAGAAGTGCGTAGGTGTCCTTGGAATTTTATAATGTACGCAAGAAGTTCAACTGCCGCTAGTGTCTATTTGACTTCCGGGTGGAAATAGACCGATCTCACTAAGCGTTCCACGCATGCGTGACATCTCGCCAAAACTTTAGTTCACAGAAGGCAGGCAGCAGTGCTCGAGACTACTCTGCCGTCCCGTGCTCCGCACGCGCAGAGCTCCAGCGAGGTTGTCCCACGTGCAGAAAGACTAAAGTTCCCTTGATTCACTGCGGCAGTGGTGGCGCAGTCAAACTGGCTGGTGAGATTGGTCTATTGAAGCATACAGCAAACAGTCTACTTTTGCGGTGCTTCTGTGCATTCCTATGGGAAAACGCGCGTGCATTTTGTCTGTTCGCTGGAAAATAACATGGATCGCCTTTGTTATTTCGGTCGTACCGAATAGTATGTACCCGTATTATCATTGTAAATGTGTATCTGCTTTAGTTGCAGTGTTTTTCTTTACCAGTGAACGCTGTTGGTCGCTATATTTAAGGCCCAAACCTTTGTTCCATAGCTGGTATGTAGAAACGAGCTACGATTCTAAGCATAATAACAATAGAAAGGAATCTAGAGTGTGTTCAAAGTTCACAAGAATTGCGGTTGCGCTTATATGCTCCTAATATGCCCGTCCTGTCACTATATAAATGATCCCGTCGTGCATTTTTACGAAAGGTTAAAACATTCAAAGCGTAAAGTATAAAGTACGTGGGCCATGAAAGGTTTTTTTTTTATTATCTCCTATGCCGGACAGCTTTCATCGCGCACTTGTTCCCTGGCGTCTCTCTATTTTCAAAGATTTCGAGCGTGCGGGTGATGTTTTGTACGCAGAACAAACAGGTTCGCTCACATTCACGGACAGGAACAATAAAGCCGCGCTTATTTATTGCAAATCAAACAGTACTACGTGGCCTTCAATTTATTTTGATCGTCTACATGCAAAGGAAATTACGGACCCAGTGTTACTTCTTAGTTCTTGCCGTCGCTTTTGGTTTTCGAGATTTCCTTCCTTCGTTTGGCATGTATATTCCCCACGCTGAAAAGCGCCGACGCCGCGTTCATATTGGCAGTGCGCTACAGTGGAGATAAATGCATGTATCAAGCTGTTTTAGCACTGTGCTTAATGTCATGAACTTGAAAGAAGAACACCGTAACTGACCAATATTTTCACCTGCGTAACTGAGAAATGTTCAAAGCTATCTAGTACGTACGAATTATTCGTGATGCTTGCTTTCATAATCTACTGCAGGGAGAAAATACACTCACTTTTCCCCATAGAAATGCATTACCGAAAGTCAAGCTTTGAATGGTTGGTGTCTGCTTCAATTTGCAACAGCCCACATGAGCTAGTTTAACCTCTTGTGTACATTCAAATAACTCTAGACATGCTGCCAATGCGGAGCGCGAGTACAGTGGCCCAATGTTTTAATAATATCAAGCGAGCGGGAGGAAGAAGACGAGGCATGGACACGGGTAGCGGAGCTCGACGTTCTGACGTCGAGCTCCGCTACCCGTTGTTTTTCACCATAAAAGCGGAGATCAACGAACCAAACTTTGGTACCAAAAAACGCCGCAATGTAAAAGGTCAACGCAGAGACCGCTACCACCGTGGTCACCCCCAAATTCCGGGACACAGGTTACTCTGTGCGGCTCCGCTGCGGCGGCCGCGCTAAGCCTAACGGCGACTTCGGCAAGCCGGCTCAGTAGGATCGGGGCTGATCCTTGGTACGGCAACCAGAGACCGATGGACATGGAAGCAGGTTCCAGTTCAACCCCGCCGCAATGCGGCGACCAACAAAACACTACCAAGGAGGAGACGCCCCATGGTAGCGTTGACCTTCCAGCACCCAGCCGCAAAGCCGGTGACACGAGCCATCCCTACAGCCACGGTGGAGAGCTTGTAGAAGCTTCGGACCTTGCCAGTGACGCAGGCTCCCGCAGCAGCTCAGTGGACCGAAGGCAAGTCACGCTTTCATCAGTCAAACCGACCGAAACCGGAGCGGGACTAATCAGCGCCCCTAAAACGGGGTGGAAGGCATTATGGCTGACATCGCTCAAGGGAGCCCCTTTTTTAATGGCGGCCACACCCAAGTTATGGAAAATTCCCCATCCTCCAAGGAATTCAAAATGACGACAGACGACGGTTGGACACTGGTGGGTTAAGGAAACAAAAAAGCTGCGCCTCCCCTCCCCGGCGGCACCACGAGTAAGCTTTCGAGGAGACTTACGCAGAACGTGACCACACAGCGTCGAACGTTCATCTTGAGACCTCAGCAACGTGTCCACGTTGCCGAAATAGCACACCAGAAGATCCTGGAAGCTGTACACAAGGCAGTGGACAGCGGCGGATTTCCACTGGACCTTCTAATTCGTACCAAAGAGGACGCCAATAGGATTGCCATCGACGTTTGGAACCCTGCCCTGGCGGACAGAATCCTCGCGGCGACCGACGTTGTCGTCCAAGTTGGAAAGAGCTCCGTGGGCTTTCAAGCCTACGAAGCCGCCGGCCCAAACCAAGTAAGGGGCGTCATTTACACGTCTGGCTTGGATGAATCGCCGGAAGTAATTTTGGCCAACTTGAAGTGCGGAACACACGGGATCGTCTCAGCCCGACAGTTAGGAAAAAGCGGCAAGACCGGAGTCATCACTTTTGAGGGCAACAAGATTCCAAACCAAGTCACGTATTTGCACAAGGTATGCAAAGTCGCCCCATACCGACCCAGGGCGGTCGTCTGTTACAAGTGTCACCAAATAGGACACAAAATGGATGTGTGCCCTGAAGACTCACAATGGTGTGGGCTCTGTGGGCGCCCGCCCTCACAATGAAGAGATGTCCGATTGCCAGAACCAGACCCCGCAGTTCCGAAATTGTAGGGGTGAACACGTGGCCACCAATGCCACGTGTCCTAAGACAGTTAAGGCTACACAAAGAATGCGGCGGAAACTCAAGCCCAAGAACAGAAGGCTTCAGGAGGTTCCCAGGTCTCCGTCCCGGGACCGGGAAACCAGCAAGAATCAACACGACCCAAGGAAGAGCGTCGGGTCTTCAAGGTCGATACCGTCCGAAAGGAAAAACGTTGCCACCTCCCTACTTGGTGCGGAGGACTTTCCCGCACTCGACTCTGGACGTCCAGATTCGGAGAGGGCGCCCACGCTCGGCTCAGTAGTTGCCGAGCACAACAAAGCGGCGAGGGACGAGACATATGCCAAAAAGGTCAAAACATCGGCACGGCGAAAGGGTCCCCCAAAAATAGTCCCCCTCCAGAAGAGACCTGGAGCCAGCCTTCCCTACAAGACCTCACGATCGCCATCGAAAAGCTCGTGGGAGAGATTGCCGCACTCCGAGATCAACAGGCGATAATGCAGCAGCAAGTAAAGACACAGCAGCAGCTTATTGAACAGCAAGCACTGATAATAACCCGCCTATCGGGAACAACTCAGGCCATCACGGGAAACCTCAGACGAAAGCAAATGGCGTTCACCCGCCGTCACAGCGGTGGTGATGGTAACCCGAGAAACAACCAACACCACGGCGCAGTTTTGCAGAGTGGGAAGGCGCAGGCGAGGTGGCGTAGGGAAGTCCATGTGGATTCTGCAATGGAGCTGCAGGGGCTTCACTGGCCACCTCGCCGAAATTCGACTCCGCCTCGAGAGGGCAAGCAAGACACCAAAGGGACAGACCCCCCGCTCTCCTCCTCCAAGAGAAGGACAATGACGCCATGCAACTGCAAGGGCATTACACCTGCACTGCCCCGACGATAGCCGGAACCCGAAGAGGGGTCCGCAGAAAAGGAAAACCCCCGGTTAAAGATATCAAGGGCCAGGCGGCAATCATCGTGGATAAAGACGTACCTCACGCACACGCACAACGCAATGAATAACTTAAAGGCAAAGCACATATTAGTTATGAACAATAGAAATTAGAAACAGCAGTTTTAAACATATCATCCGCCTGGATTATGGCGATGGAGGTGGGAAGGCGGTTCATTTACATTCTAAAACAAATCTGAGCATGACATCTCTTGTGCTTACGTCATGCAGTGTTATAGCGCAGACTATTCTTTTATGTCTAAACATATTTTCAGTCGCACAATTCGCCGAGCTCCTCTTTAGGTTGCGGTTATTTGCTGTCTCAAGTGCCTTTCGAGAAAGTAGACAATGAATTTTTTTTAGTGTATACAGAATGTAAACTAACGCTTCTAAGGCAGTTTAGACTGCCCCCAAAAGCCTGTATCTCGAAGTATCGCGCTGCAATTTAGTACAGAGGTGCAAGCAGGTGGTGCTGCAGACGATGCACGCGTAGTGAGCAGTACTGCCGATAGATGGCGTTCACCACATCGAGGGAGCGCCGGTCGATTCCGGTTCTTTTGCGGAATCGTCAGCTATGGTTCCCGGATCGGCGGGCGGTTCCTCGACACGGCGCATGCCATCTGTAGGCAACACTTCTCACTACGCGTGCATCGCCTGCGAAGCTGCGGTCTAGACTGCCTAAAACATGTTTTTTTTTTCTTTTGAACGAGGTAAGTTCATTTCTTGATTTTTTCGTTGTAAACTTTCACCACCCGCTTGTACCTCTCTAGTGAATCGCAATGCGATACGTTCGAGAAACTATTTTTTTTTCTGGCCGTCTCAAGTTCCTTAAGAGCGTTAGTTTACACGCCTTATACAGCTATTGCTTTAAAAATGACTGAATATTATTGTTTTGTTATCATAAGAAAACCGTCAGGGGAGTGTGCGAGAAATGGCGCGAGAAAACATTCGTCCGGCATTCTGTGTATGTTTCATTATCCGTACATTTCCTGAATGTGCCGATGGTAAGCATATTTCGCTTTGACCCTGTTTATTCTCGAAACATGAGGTACGAGATTGTTACGAGAAAAAAAATAATAGTACGAAGACGAGCGGGCGTTAGTAACGTATTGTTAAGTGGCTGCTCATCTACGACTGGTGTCACGATAGCGAGGAGCGACTTGTAATATTCTGAAGAAAAAATATTTCTTGCGTGAATGGGTGACCATGAACTTCATGTACTCGAATGAAGTTTAAAATGGAACAACAATGTTCGCCAGTAACTGCCGAAAACATGAGGAGCAAGGGGAGGTATATTTATCGCGGCATTCCGATAACCATATTTGTGCTATTAGTTTCTTTCTTACCCTCCTGACGGACTTACTTTTCTCCCCGAAGTATTAACATTCAACACGTCTAAAAGGCTACAGAACTCTCCAAAATATTGTGCAAGCGCTGAATCATTGTCTTAAAAAAAGTCAGAATTTTATGTCCGCTCAGTTGAACTTTCAGAAAACCTAAAATCTTCTAAATGTGTATATATATATATATATATATATATATATATATATATATATATATATATATATATATATATATATATATATATATATATATATATATATAGTCGCTGACAGCTAAAACCCAGATCTACTTCACTCAGTTTTGACTTTTGATAGGGACGTGTTGATACGTAAACATGTCCCGGGACGCCGATAAGAGTTACTGGTGGACTGTTCAGGCAGTATCTACTAATCAAACAAAGGCTAGAATATAACATGACTATTTTTGTGGATGAGAGTACTTCAACCAAGGGTTACCGCATCTGCTGCCTTTGACGACGCGCATTTTATTTACCTGAGGAACGAATGCAACTTTTTTGTGTGGTGAACATAAAGAAGTGCTGCACCAGTGCCCTAGACGATGCACCTTGACTACTTGATGACGAACTTATGTGCGGTAAACATAAAATTTCTCGGAGCGTTCCTCGTCTGTTATCGCGAAGGATATCAGACCTAAGTGAGCTCAGGAGCGATTAACAAAGCTTGAACAGAAGTTCCGAAAACAATGGATGTCCCCAACGCCGTTGTTTACGTTACAGGCACCCCTGTAACGGCAACGCCGCTGACAGCGCGATTGGTTGAGAAGCCGCATGCTTAGTATCTCGTAGGATCTTATGATCTCCAAGTGTTGGCTGCTTTGTGCTTTGACAAGGGTGAGGATGATACCCAACAGTATCATTGCCCTTGTTCTTTGTGCAAATGTCACTAGTTGAGACGTCGCCTGTCCACTTTCTTCTTCCCCTTCTACTTTGTCGTTAAGTTTCCTTCCCAGTGTCAGGGCTTAAACATCATGATCGCTAGTCTATGAAGTTCAATTTAGTTGTGTTCAAGAGGCTTTAGATTGGATTAGTTGCTTTCCCGAATGGTGGCTGGAGTGAGCACCTGCCTTCAGGCAACATGCGAGCGAGCTGTATACAGTATTGATAAGTACGTATTTGTTCCGAACGCGATTGCAGGACGAAACAGCTACAACGGGGCTTCATTTATAGAGGCTTTGGCATCTTGAAATCTGTGCAAAAGAGGTTTGGATGTTCCTGCGAAAAACAACTAATACATCTTTTCCAGTTAAATCTGCGTTTATTTACACTATGTACAGTTTAAGTCGGAAAGAAGCTGGCCATTGCTCATGGCGGTTTGGAATCAGTCTAGGACCGCTATCGCCGGTGCGCGCGTGCTCCTCTTGAGCCTCTTCTTCGTCTTGCTTGACCGCGATATATATCAACAACCTTTCCTAAGTCGCTTGACAAAAACCTTCACATACAGCGTGGTTAGCGTTGCACGTTCACCAACTACTCCAAATGGAGCTTACGACTAGGATGCGAATTTATCCCTCAGTTTATTTGCCTCTCGTTTCCGTAGAAGTGTGAAGCGATCAGACACTTTAGGTGTTGCCCACCATTTCCGCCAAGGCAAGCTAATAGAGCATGTGTTTTGGCGATATAAAAGACGATGAGCATATTCCCACAAGAGCACGGTTTCGGAAAGTGTCCCGATATTTCGAAGTTTGCTCTCTCGATTTTGTCCGGATTTCAGTAATATTTTTGTCCCGGTATTTCCAGCTCTAGTTATGGGGCACCGTATTCGATATACGAGGCGAATAATTCGCATCTCGACCTCAAATAGTCTGTCCCATCGTTTAGCGAGTGAAGCTGAAAATCCTTGGTTGGTGTTACTGAGTGAGTGAGTTCGTCGGAGAACCAGATCTCCGAAGGATAATTCGATGTTTCTCCGGCCTTTATTATATTGGGTTCGTTGTTGTGACTGGGCTAGTCTGATATTCCCCCGGGCCATTGTGACTGTATTCCGGATATTACCGCAGAGTCGTTGTGCAAACCTTGACTGCGATTGGTGCGGGCGAGCATTTTGGCAAGCGCTAGATTGTTTTGTATGGGCACTCTAAAGCGCGAAACACATGTACGACGAAACCGTCCGATCCGACGTCCGACCACGCAATACGACGGTCGGAGGCGAGGGTTTTCAACGCTCTCCGGTGCTACGAAAACCCTCTCCCCCCAAGGTCATTCCGGCAGTCCGCACGTCGGATCGAACGGTTTCGTCGTACATGTGTTTCGCGCTTAAGTTACCCGACCGAAAATCGATCGTGCTGGTGTGAATCCCGTCGTTTAGTTTTCTGTGGTGTTGGTAGCAAAGGCCATTTCTGGTATATAAGCGTTTCAGTCACTGTGTTTGTTAGTGCAAATCAGCATTGCTCGGAGGTTGCGATTTACTCTTTCAGCGATAATGACCTGGGAGTGATAGGCGGAAGCACAATTGTGTTAAATACCAAGGGTTTCACAACAGTTTTCGAACACATTACTGGTATAGTGTAGTTCTAACACAGTAGGTGGCCTGGTTTGTTAGAAGGACACAAGGGTACCCAAATGTTTCGCGGAGCTTTTTCCATGTCTTCTTAGACGTACGTTGATGCAGGAGATGGAGGTCGACCAACTTGGGGAACTGGTCGGTGACCACAAGGAGGTACCTGTTAGCTTTGTGGGTTGTGTGGAAACGGGCCCATGACACCACACACGCCACCGAGCGCCCACTGAAAAAGGTAGAAGAGGAAGCCCCAACCGACTCCTGTTCAGCACCGGCGCCCGGAAAAGTGCCGCTTGAACAGGCCCAACGGAGCCATGAACAGCCGGGCAACTTCTCCTGTAGACGAGAACTGGGAAGGCGCGAAGTTGGCACGAGCTGCTCCCACCCCGAATTCTCCAGCGCCGCTCCAAAAACTGACAAGTTTATGAACCAGGCCATCAGGGTCAATGGTTTTCCAGACACCATGATGACTCGAAACAGTCCGGCCGAAATGAACTAGCGCCGCCACGGTATCTTTATCAATACTTCCTCCTTCTCTGTCGTTTATCCGCTTCAACCGCTTGGCACTTATGCCACATTGAAGACAACCATGGACAACCTTTCCGAAGGACTTCACCCTGAGTTCTGGGAACGTAGAGTTTACATTACGTCCGTGATCCCCGTGTACGTGCCGGCAACAGACAGACGGGATAACAAGCGCCCCTCCCCGATGGTGGGATGTGTGGGGAACGAAAAGAAGATAAAAACGATGGCTGAAAACCGGGTTACTGTAACCGGATGCCGGGCGAGCACGCGGGGCCAGTCGGAGCTTGAGCACCGTGAGATTCGGTAGTCATTTCTGAGTCTCCACAACACAAATTCAATTTCCCCGCTATATTTAGCGGAAAAATGATGTCCCATGACCATGTCACATGACCTACACACAAATTCAGTTTCCCTAAATTTACCGCAAAAATAGCAAGTTTTCGTAGATTGTTCCCGCTGTCCCGCAACGTTCTCCGCAACGTTCTTCGCAACCCGCATTGAGATCCGGGACTCTGCAGGCAAGGCTAGCGCCGCGCATGCGCAGTGGTGGCGTCTTCGTTCCGGAGAGCGTAGCGAAGGTGGGAAAACGCTCTACGAAAACTCCCTAATGGACGTCACGTGACACGATGTCAAATAACCTAAACACACATTCAGCTTCTCCGCTAGATTTAGGGGTAAAATTTACGTCACATCACCTCAACACCTATTCAGTTTCCTCGCTAAATTTAGCGGGGTAAATGACGTCACATGGCTCGATTTCACGGGACCCACGCGCAAGGTCAGTTTACCCGCTAATTTAGCGGGAAAATTGACACGTGACCGGCCGCGATCCTTTCAATTATGTCTGCAGCTAATCGCTTAAAGGAGACATGAAACGATTTTTCTACTTTCGCTAAATACTACTTAGAATCTCGCCCTAATGTTGATAACTGAATAAACTTGCCTTAGTTTTTCTTTCTAGGCATAAGTAAACCTCTTGTGTTCTCTGATACTGGCGCTCCTAAATTGTGAGTAATATATCGACACACTCGCAATTTCTTTGATTAGATAGACAGACGCCATCGCCTATTTTATAGGAAGCGAGGCATAGGCCCCTGCGGCTTCCGCCCAAGCAACGCTCACCCATCACGGGCCAGACCAACCAAACATGTCTTTCCCGACGGGCACACCGGGCATCGGCGACAAAATACTCTATCAAGCAGCAGCTCTTCTAAACGCAACTAGAAACAATAGTCTTGAAAATGGCCCCCTTATCAAAACCGACTTGAATTTCTGCTTTGGTATATCCAACTCGCCGAGCACGATTATATACGCTGACTTCGAAATGACATAAAATGAAGAAAACTGGACAGGACGAACAAGTCCGAAATGGCACAAGATCTCAAGCACCACTTCCAGCGGTGCGGCAACGGTTGAGAAAACACACACCATCAACGATCTCACCGTCGTCATAAAGCCAATGGATCCAAACGTTCTCGTCACAAAGATAAACCCTCTGAAGCTGCACGAAAAACATGAAAGCGTCACTCCAGATGACGTGATTCAAGTAAGACCAAATAACACTGTAACAAATCATCGTCCAATCGATTAGCCATCGACACCCGTAACATGGATCCAGCAAAGGCCCTTCTGGCCGTCATTTGCATCGGTGCGATTCATGTGCAGGTATACCAGCCTCATTCAAAGGATCTCACTAAGCGTTCGGCGCATGCGTGGCACCGTAATAATGTCTGAAGTCACCAGGCTCGATCTAAAATGGACCGTAAAAATCGACGCCTGCACGAAAAGACCTAAAATGTTCGTTGAAGATGTGTTTCACAGGCCCATTTTTTTCTTGTGAAATTCCAAAGCGTAGCTGCCTTGCTCTAAAAAATGGGGCCAAAAGACTTGCCAGGGTCGACGGCGGGCGGCGACGCAGACGACTGAGTCGAGCGGCGGGGCGCGTTGGCGCACGTATTGATAGATGGCGCTACCTCCTTATCGAGACTGCTCGCGACGACCGTGATTTACTAAAATGAAGATAATATTCTTGAAGTGTACCTTTGGTTTATAAATCAATGCGGAGAATAAAAACAAAACCTGAAGTTAAAAACAAAAACAAAAAACGCGGTTGCATAACGACAGCGCTTTTGCTGCCGACGGATTTCGTCTGCGTGTCGTCTGCTTTCTTTCGCTTGTCGGCTGAAGGTTCCGACACTGCTCTCGAGGCCATCTATCAATACGTGCACCAAACGCGCACCGCCGCTTGACTCAGTCGTCTGCGTCACCGACCGCCGTTGACCCTGGCAAGTTTTTTGGCCCCATTTTTTACTGAAAAGGAGCTACGCTTTGTAATTTTACAAGAAAAAACGAACTTGTGAAATATACATTTGACGAAAAGTTTAGATTACTTCGTGCAGGCGTCGATTTTTACGGTCCATTTTAAATCGAGCCTGGTTACTTCAGACAACGGATATATAAAATATTTCGAAATTTGCGTTCAAATCCACAACAAACACGTCAATTTAGCTTAATTGCCTTAATTCAACAGAAGAGACAGATTTCGGTTTCTGAATGGTTTTGTTCCAAAATTATGGAAAATTAAACTGGATGTACGTCACTGTCATCAGTGAGCTGTAATAGCGCTTCTAATACATCTGACCAATTTAATATTTGCTTCAACCTAAGAGAGCTGAAACAAGCACTATCGTCATGCAATATGTCTCCAGCACCCGGCGCAGATGGCATACGATACACTGAACTAGCTTATCTTGGAGAAAGATCACTTTCTTGCTTTCTTAACAATACGTGATGAGACTCAGGCGTCCTTCCAAATGACTGAAAAACTTCCCAAGTGATACCAATTCTCAAACCAGGAAAATCACTATTAAATCTTAACTCGTACCGCCCAATCGCTCTCTCTAGATGCGTGATAAAGGTAACAGAGAAAATGGTCAATTCCCGTCCAGAGTGGCACCTTGAAAGCGAAAACATTTACGCTCAAACAATGGCAGGGTTTAGGCGAGGGAGAAGCAGCACTGACAATGTAATCGATCTCGCTACGAGCGTTGAACATGCAAAGAAACAAAATACATTTCAGTCGATGTATTTCTGGACGTAAAAGGTGCCTTGGATAACGTACAGCATTCTTCAATAGTTTGCTGATTCTCACAAATCGGCCTTTCAGGACGCTTAAACACATATATAAGGAACTACCTACAAGGAAGGACGATCTATGTCTCTACTGAAGATGGCTAACTCCACTTCACTTTTACAACCGCGGTGTTCCCCAAGGAGGTGTTTTTAGTCCGACACTCTTCAATGTATCTCTTATTAGAATTTCTGAAAAGCTTCCTGACACTGTACACATTTCCCTCTATGCAGATGATCTCTGTATCTGCAGGCAAGTGGAAAACATTTAAGCCGAATATGAGGCAGACCATAAAAAGCCGTCAATGAAATTATGAAATTCCTTCAAAACGGCAGCCTCTAGATCTCGCCTGAGAAATCTACGGCTCTTGCTTTCACCAGGAAGAATACAGATACACACCCAATATTAACTACAGGAAACGCTTTTCCGTATGTAAAATAACACGTTTCTGGGCGTGACCCCGGACTGTTCGCTTACGTGGACACCTCATACTCGTCGTCTGAAGAGAAATCTGGCTTGCATCGTTGATATCACAAGGATGACAAGTGGAATCAGGTGGGGATGCTCTGTCTGGGCTTTTCTTAAATTTTTACACATCTATCTTTACAGGAGTTATTCGATATAGTCTTCCAGTAATGCACAATATACAAATCTCGAACATGCAAGTTTTACGGAGTCTACAAGCGCAAGCTTTACGAGCATGCCTGGGATGGACAATATGCATCTTCAAAATTGAAACAGTAGCTAAAGCCCGAATTTTGACGCTTGACAACCTCAGGACACAAGAGACGATACGCATTCATATGCTACACACGTCACGACTTCAAAATTCTAGTTTGAATAGCTTTCTTCAAACGCGAAAATATGCGGGATGTTCCCGGTAAATAATGTTGCTACAGGATTACCTACCATTGAAGTTTGACGCTGCAATGGGTTTATCCATTTCGTCATGGCTCCATCCCACAATGTCGATTATGACTGCTATTCCAGGAATATGTAAAAAAAATTACACCATCTTCCCGAGGGGAACCATGGAGTGATGCGGAGCATCGTGTTGGTTCCGAGGAAAGAGTCAGTTGCGTGCTGACGTCGAGAGATGGCGCCACCGACTGCCCTGGCGTTATCCCCTACGCGAGCCTTCGTCGCGGCTCGCGGCAAAGAAACTTGGAACGCTCGCCGCTCGCCGTTTATTTTTTTTTTTCACACTTGAAGGAGAGGAGACTAGAGGAGGAGAGTTGCGCGTGCGCGCGCGGTGTGAATACAATCGAACGCACGCGCAGTGCACGCAGCTGGTAGAGAGAGAGAGCGGAGAGAGTAACGCGCAGCTGTTGGAGAGAGGGAAGGAGGAGAGTTGCGCTTGCGTAGTGTGGGTGCGGACTACGACGCCGAGGGACATAGACCCGAGCAAGAGATGCTCTGCATCTAAAATCGAATCCGCACAGGCCTGTTCTTACACAACTGACGTTGCAACATGTTCACATTATTTATCGGTCACACGTCCACATTTACACGGACGGGCCCTTAATGCCGGCATCATCATTTTATGGAGTATACATTCCGTCAACCCATGTCACAGTTCTTCCAAAATTGAGTCATGCAACGTCATCCACAGCAGCGGGACTCGCAGGAATTCTGAAAGCCATTGAGTTTATATTTAAGCGTCAAAACACCTGGTCTATATTCTATGATTCCAAAGCTGCGTTACAAACTTTATCGGCGGTAAATAAGCGCTGCCAAGATCCACAATTGATTCATAGCACATACACACAATACAAAAAATGTGCCCAAACAGGTGACGTCATCATCCTGCAGTCGATTTCTGGTCACTGCGGAAAAACAGAATAAGTCATCGCAGACATGGCTGCCCGAGATAAGCACAAAACCCAGCCATTAACACTGGTGCCGTTTACTCGATCAGATACCAACAAACGGGTACATAAGCTCGGAAATGACATCTCGTCGTCGCTGTAAAACAATCCCGATCTTAAAGTTAAAAAACAAATTTAAGTCCCTCGAGGACTTTTACGGAAAACAGACTGTCTAATCTATCGAATTCTTCTCGACGTTTCATATACAGACAACTATCTGCACCTTATATGCAAAGCGGAATCCCCTATGTGCCAACATTGTTCATCGGTTCACTCCCTACCACAGATCCTGTGCCACTATGAAGCTTTTAACTCCAAAAGAAAATTCATGCGAACGTTCTTAGCCATTCCTGTCGACCAAACAATAACTACGGCGACCTTACTGGGTCCATGGAAATCAAAACCTGAAAGCGTGAAGGCTACTAAGTCACTGGTAGAGTTTATCTGAACAACTGGCCTGGACAAACAACTCTTACTAATCTAGAAATTCTTCTCTCTCTCTCCTTTGATCTCTCTTTCGTCTATCTTTTTAATCCCATTCTCTTTCCCCAAATATGAGACCAGAATCATTATCAAGGTTGACCTCTTCGTTTTTCCTTTCCTTCCACTATTTATCTATCTAGCTTTCTAGGCAATAGCAGTCGCCAAAAGAATTCGAGAAATATGAGCATCGTTCATCCCTTCAACTCGGAGCCAGAACAAGCGGCCATGTGGCCTGGTGCCTATCCCATGCCGCCAACGTTAATCATAGCCACGCGCAGGGATTGGCAAAGTAGAAAACGCGTGCTGAGCTCAAGAGATGGTTAGAGTACGGCTATTCTCATTACTGCAGTGGTTTAACAGGAGCCACTACCCGAATGTCCGCCGAGGCATTGATGGTTACGAGCCGAAGTTGAGTGCTCATGCTGTTCTTGTGTCCAATCCATGAGTCGCACTGGACTGTCTTCAGGCGGGTGGTTTCGATCCCACAATTACGTCATCCAGCTTTGCGAAGGCAAGACTGAAAGAAATAATCCCATTTTTTTATCCTCGCAATTTCACCGCGACAAAGGAGCTTCTGAATCAGTGGCGATCTGTGCGAGTATACTTGGGCCAGACTTGGACCAGTAGGGCACTGAAAAGTCATGAACATTCCAACCCGATATCGTTTCGTGACTCCTTTAATTAGACCACAGCATATTTTGTTTGGCCAGATTTTCCTTTTTTCTTTCAACCTTCCGCAGCTACATAAGAGACAGGTATCGACCAGCCTAATTATGAAGGTACGAAGAAGAGGAGGCGACGTACCGGCTCAAGCCAGCCAAACGAGCAACTCCCAAGACAAGCCGTAAGTAGAGGTCGCTGTCGGTGGAAACGTTCCCAAGGGTGACCAAAACTTCTGTTGCCGCTAAGCTAGCCCTTCGTTTCGTCTAATAGCAGTCTTTCGGTTTTGGTCATCTTTGGGGGCGTCCCTCCAAACCAGAAGTCTCACCCGGCTTCACCTCTGGTGGCATCATGCCGCCTCCAGAAGATTCCTACCTCCATGACCCTAATGGTAGAATATTTTTTTAAATCTCTTCGCCGAAACACTTGGGATATGTAAATAGCTAATAAATATACCTCTATGCTCATCAAAACCAATGCCAAACTAAAAGAAGAAAAAAAAAACGACTATTTATGTGTTTTTAGATGGGACACGCTTACTTCTTACTTTTCTTACTGCCATGCTTCATCGCCTACATGTTTCTCAAAATATCGGCCCCTTCGCTCTCCCCATGCTTGTAATGGCATTGTAACTTCTTCACGTGTCAAGGATTGTTTCCGCGTTCCGCGCAGCACACAACAAAGACCGCGGCTTTCGGGCGCGCGAAGCCAGCGTGGCGGGCGGCGGCGCGGGATGGCTCGGCCCACGTGACAAAGGCTTGGCAGACGCGCCACGACAGGGCGCTGCAGCCGTCGCGCGCACCCGAGCTCCGAACCGCGCTCTCGGCGATCCCAACAAGAAGCGAAGAAAACGCTCACGGACGCGACCGCGACGTATGCGCGCGCGACTGGACCGGGAGTCGGGACGCGTGATCGGCGTGATTGCGAGCGGGAGTGAACCTATCGGAGCGGCATCGATGGACGGTGCGGCCTGACAGCGTGCTGGGATTGTCGTCCTCGCTCCATCAATCGGACTACCCAACACCTCACGGGTGAGTGTCGGGGCCTCGGAGATACGCATTTTCGCTGTCTTCATTTATATCGCGCGGAAGCCTCGTGGGTTGGCTTCTTTCTCGACGAGTGTGTCTTCGACACCTAATCTTCCCTTAATTTTTTTTTAATATTTCTTTTTGTGGTTTGTTGCGGCAGTGGACGCGTGTTTCTCTGTGTTACACAACCACACGTCTGACACCTGTCAGGGGTGTGGAGTGTAGGAGCAGCGTCAGGAGATGCGTGCTGCTGTTGACAGTAGCCGTAGGTGTTTAATTAATGCTTGGTTAGGATGGGACGCACGCGCCGGCGGATTTTGTTTGTTTGTTTAACGCGTGAAATTGCTTCGGGCATTGGACGCCCGGTACTGGGTTTTCGTGATTGACGAACATGTCCGCGAGGCAAGCCGAAAATTGAGCGAAAATATGAGCTGTTAAAAGTGGTTCCACATTATATTTAAAAGAAAAGAAGAATAAAAGCGAGCCAGATACTAAAATCGCCTGGGTCGTTTATAGCTCGCAGTAATTGTCGCATGTTCAGATTTGTGTCCGATATTCGGCTCGTTTTATCAGACTTCTGTTTCAGCCTTTAGCGCATAGAAATCGCGATAAGACGCATTTTTGCGTCCGGTTGGATACAGTAGCTCCATACCTCTCGCACAATTTACGCTAATCAAAAATACAACATTGTGAACACGTCAATGTGTGGAGCATTTTACTACGCTGCAGGAAGGAGCCGTGAATAGTACGGACAGCTGGTGAGTTGAGGCTTCGGGAACACTGAAAACAGACACGTTCACCAGCGAAGGCCTGACAGTGTTTCAAAATATTCTGCTCCAAATTACGTCACTGACGGACTTTTTTTTTTTTTTTTTACAGAAAACAGGCAGTTGCGCCACTGCTGTGTTTCGCATAAATTCTACTCAAAGTCAAGGGTTTATTCAGGACTGTCATTCTGGAAATTGTTACAAATTTCCGGGAGAAGCTCCAGAGGGGTGTATACACCATAGGCTTGTTTATCTTGTGTATAGGGAATTCTTGGGGGGTCGGACTCAACCTGGGGGTGTGCTCTGTTCATTTGGGGAGGGAGGGGGTGTATAAATCACTGATCAAAGCGACAGTCACCTTTCAAAAGGCAAAAAGACCGTTATGTCTGAACTTTGAAAAATCTCTTACTTTAAAAGCTGCTATGTTTCATCAATTCCAGTCGTCAATCGGGTTTAGTTTATGCGTCCCGGTATCAGCCACAACCTGTTCGCATTACCACAATTTACATGCATTATGTTTCCATTAGGGGGACATCACAATGCGCTTATATTCCCCACCGTTACACCGCGGGCGGCTATCCAGACGAGATTTGCTGCGCGTACATCGAGGGCGGGTTGGGCATCGCCGACAACAACTGCAACAAAAAAATGATTTCGCCCGCATGTTGTTTTCGATTGGAGATAAAGGACTTGATTGACGAGCTCTAATTATGACGAGTCGTGGTAACGAGCGGGTTCACGGAAAACCCCAGCTCGTCCTCGCAGCCTTTACACGTTGACAAGCTGACCGGTGTTGAAGGCGAAGGCCCCTTTCGCTCGTTAGGGCCACGGCACCACCTGCATCCGAGCTTTAAATGCTGGAGTGGCATCCGTGCGTTCCGATCGCAATCGCAGAAACGTGCGCCTTAATAGCCACGCTAATTCCGCCGGCCTTTTTTGTGCGACCCGAATGATCTCTTGACATCTACGAGATGCACACGATAACAGCCATAACAGTTAACGAAGAAAGCAGGAGTTGCTATAACGTCTGGGGAGTTTTGAGAGCGTTTTTACGCGAAGAGAGGAGCCCATCGTTTGTTTTTATATTGCAAGGCTGCCGTAATATCTTTATAAGGAGGAATGCCGGTAGCGAAGCCGTCAGGAGATGCTACTCCTAGAAGCAGCGTGTCGGGCATGATTGCTTGATAAAATTAAATGTAGGAGTTTTTTCCATAAAATTGAAAGAATAAAACACGGAGGACAAGCACAGGACAACCACGTTTTTTCATTTAGGAACGACGCTTGGTAAAACGTAGTCGGGTCGAACATGGCGCAAATTCTTGCTCCAGGGACAGGACAGGACAAAGCTCACGGTGATTGAAGGACTGGAAAAGGCGAGCGGGTTGA
This sequence comes from Ixodes ricinus, assembly GCA_037355805.1. Lineage (NCBI taxonomy): Eukaryota > Metazoa > Arthropoda > Arachnida > Ixodida > Ixodidae > Ixodes > Ixodes ricinus. Next base: position 60,916 of record JAZHYW010057944.1, read on the forward strand.
ACATGAATACATAAAATTATCGTCCTTGCTAAATGAAAGAACGTGCTTGTCCTGTGCTTGTTCTCCGTGTTTTATTTTTTCAATTTTATGTATTCATGTTCAACCCGCTCGCCTTTACCAGCCAGAGTTTTTTCGTTTAGTTACTTCACGATATAACCAACTGTTTCCTCTGGTGTTCCCCAGGGGTCCGTTCCAGGACTCATTTTGTTCCTTTTTTTAAAATATAAATGGCCTACCAATGTGCCTATTATAATAAATTATAGTTATCGTGAAGTAACTAACGAATCGGATGCCGCACTTCTTCCGATTGGTGTAACTTATGGCAAATTACTCTCAATGATAACATATATAAAGCCATGAGGCTGCCTCGTCCTAACACGCCCCCATCTTCACCCTTAATTCGTAACACCCGGCTGCAACGTGTGACACCTCACAACTACCTTCGTGTTCACATAACTTCTAACGTGTCCTGGAACACTCCTACTTATCACATTATGGCTCACGCTAATTCTATGCTTGAGTAACTGAGACGAAATTTTACCTCAGCCCCCATGTCATTAAAGCTACTTCTGCATAAGACTCTAGTTCGACGAAGTCTTGAATATATTGCAGTATCAATCTGGGACCCTGGCCACAGGACACTGGTAACTAACCTCGAAGCTTCGCAAAATCTCGACGCGCGCTTTATATCCATGTAACTATCACCACACCGCTAGCGCCTAATATATTAAAACTACTTTATTCATTCCTCTCCTTTCCTTGCGTCGTAATAACCTCTCGTTTATGCCTTTTCTACAAATTTTATTAATCTAACGCTTCACTAATAAGTCTAATAAACTTCAGCTTAACACTGGTAAAACAAAATATATTCTTTTTAAACCAAAAAATAAATCGGTTAGTTATGACCTGAGTATCACATTTGAAGGAACTATTATCGAAAACGTAAGCTCACATAAATTTCTTGGTGTCTGGTTTGATGAAAGTTTGACTTGGTCGCGCCATGTTGAACACCTCTGCTCAAAACTTTGCCAATCTATTGGCATATTACGCAGGCTTAGATTGCTTCTTCCATGTTGGCTAAAACGTCAATTATATTACGCATTGTTATACTCTCACCTAAACTACTGTCTACTTATCTGGGGTACAACAGCAACAACGAATCTTAACAGGTTACTTGTCCTACAAAAGAAAGCGATTCGATGCATAGACAATTTAGATTTTTGCGCTCACACCGCTCTTTCTTTCTCCAAACACAAGATTTTTACAATTCAGCAACAATATAACTTCAAATTAGCCTTATTAATTTATAAAGAGATAAAAAACAGCGAGTCTTCGTCTCTAGATATATATCCAAAGAAAATTACGACATACAATTTATGGCATGAGTTGTTCCTTCAGGAGAGAATTCGCACAAATTACGGGTCACAAAAATTGAGCTTTTTGATTCCGGAATATTTAAACAAATTTTCAGAAGTATTAGATTTCATAAATTGCTGTTCTTCTTTGCGGAGCTTTAAAAAGGAAATAAAAGAGTACATGTTTACGCTTTCGGCTTAAATATTGAACCACTGCCTCATGCTCTCCAGATTCAGATGATTACTATTTTATGCATTCATTTATGAATTGATTTAAGGCAAATCATCCCAGTTTGTGTTTGGTTTGTGTTTAGTCTGTGTTGAATCTGTGTTTTGTTTGTGTTTAATTTATGTCAAAACAGTCTCTGTGAAAATATTTTCAGCTTGAATTTTATATGAATGACCTCTACACTGCTGCTGCGACTGCTTTAGCGCCGAAAAGGGGAATGGAGCCTTGTCAGGTAGCTTCGGCAACCTTTTGCTCCTCCCTCCCCGACATTTCATATGTCAAATAAACTTCAATTCAAAATTTAAGACTTCATACATTTCTGCACGAGTTGATCATTATGTTAAAGTCAGCATACCTCACTGTCAAACGTCAGCATACATCGCCTCCTTCATGCCGAGAACGTCATCTGATTAAAACCGCCTTACAGCGCCTTTGCTAAACATACCATCAAGATAACTGTTTAAAGCGTTAACTAACCACCTTCGCTAACATGCCGGACCATTTATTTTCTAACATAACTGCTTTCCTTGCTTGTATTCTTATTGCGTTCATTTTTTCAATGTAAATTCGTATGCTCCCCCCCCCTTTTTTTTTCCTGCCATGCCCTTGCGCCCTGAAAGTATTCAAATAAATAAATAAATATAAAAAGACGAATAAACTGTGTTCCAAGCTGCACATCGCAGGGATACAGAATTTAATGCAGGGTTATTGCATGGTATTTATACGTCTTAGATTCAACGCGAGAAAAAACACCGAAACGTAACTAAGTGTATAAATACAAGCAATACTCCTAACAACACGCAACATTTCGTTCACTGAGAATTGAAGTTTTCGTGTTATTTCGCCTGCTTGCAAGAATAGCGAAACTTAATGATCTCCCGAGTTGTCCCATATGCACCGGCGTTGTGTCTGCAGGTACAGGTATTCGTCAGTGTTTCACGCTTTGGGATCTACGCAGTCATGTGTTATAAATTCCATAAAGATGTGAACTGGCAGCTGTGACAAACCAACGACAGCTTGCCAATACAATGGGCACTTTTACTGATCGGAGTTAACTTATTTTGCGGTTGTGCGCTCCTGATATTAGCTCGAACTTCTAGCTTTCCCAGAGAGGTTTGTTTTTGCTACTTCACAGACTTCTGTCTTTCTCGGTTACTTATTATAACGATATTTTTCGAACCACATCTATGCGCGAGTGCTGTATTTTAGTATTTCGCGTGAAGTTGAAAGGAGCATGCAGTCACTTAAGTTTGCAAGAAAAGTCCCTATTACTAGGGACTTTTAGCAAACCGTTACTACCGCGTACCGCACTACCGGAGCCTTTGAAGCATGCTTTTAAGCGCGCGCCCTGCGATCACGGTATCACCCGGGAGAGCGCTTAAAATGATGCTTCAAAGGCTCCAGTAGTGCTGTACGGGGAACACGGTAACGGTTTGCTAGATGTTTGAACCCGAACAGGAACAGAACCGTAATCTCAAGCGGTGGTTACCGGCCAGGTGTAAAACGACTCGGCGTAATAAAGTGTGAGCCTCGCCTTAATTCTTGCTGGTGGCGGCGCGAAGTCAATTGAATACTTGTGACGGTGACGCCAGTGGCGCAGTTTTGACTACGAGACAAACGGCGGCGACATAGATACAGCTCAAGAAAAGTGAAACAAGCTAAAATATTTCACGTCCATGTGCAGCACGACTTACTTGGCATCAGTGAGTCGGCGTGATGGCGTACACTTCTATACATTCTTTCACCTTACGATGAACCGCAAAGGACGCCACCAGCCGCCTTAGCCAATCCATAGCTCGGAGGCTGTCACGTTCGCTTCTGGTTGGACGGTGCGACGCGGAGACCGCGAAGTCACGTGACAATTGCTACGAGCTATGGATTGGCGCGGGTAGCTCGTAGCTTCCATCGTGGAACATCGTAAGGTGAAACGGAGTATATCTGACTATGCGGAGAGGCCCGAGCGCTATTCTGCGTGTGTGTCTGTGTATGTGTGCCATGTGTGTGTGTGTGTGCGTGTGCGTGCGTTCGTTTCCTTGCCGTAACTAATATTCCTCGAGGAAAGAGAAAACAGACATAAACATCAAAATAATAGCAAAAAGTCAGCGCTAGTCGGCATGTTTGTTCCGCGGTGGCAAAATCTGGAGGCGCCAACAGGCGAAGCCGCGGCGAGCGCGACCGACACTGTGGCGCCGGTTGCCGGGCCGCCATTTTGTGTGTGTGTGTGCGGGGGGGGGGGAGATAAGAGCGGCTTGTTGCACGTTTTTTTTTCATCTCCTTTTTGTTTTAATCATCTTTAGACTGCCCTTCACTGTCTTTCCTTTCTTGAACTCAGTCGCAAGGTTATCAGTCATTCCAGCGAGGTGTTCGGGCGTGCGGGGTGGATGGTTAGCGAGTACGGTGCGTTCTACCCCTACATTGTCACTGTGCTTGTCGGAGCTGTGGACTTCTTTTTCTAACAGCCGGTTCAAACCGGTTCCCGCTTGGTGGAACCGGTAACTGAACAGTTATTTCGAATTCATCACTCAAGCGAAACTGAACCGGTATAAAATGCAGAGCTACTGATCTTGAACCCGAACTTAACCGGAATAGTGACAGTTTTGACTCCCTGGTTTAAATGCGGTAGCTTCATAGGATGGCTGGTGCTCTAATACCCCATTCACACGACCGTAAAGGTACCTTTAGCTAAGGGACCTTTATTCTCTGCGGCCAATCAATTAACGATCTTCCGCGCGTGGCGTGTACTCGCGACCCAAGAGCACGAGCTGATTCGCCGATAGCAAAGGGACCTATGTTAAAGGTACCTTTATGCTGACCGTGTGAATGGGGTATTAGTTCGGGTGGTACCTAGTGCAGGATCACCCTTAGTCTTTCAGCGCCTGGGCTGAGTGGTGCTGTCAGATTACGGGGTGCCTAGGGCAGGGTTTTGTGTGAAAACAGATTAGATTATACCATTGTCTCTTTGTGGCGCTGCGCTCGTTTCTTTTCAGCACCACCCGGATACAAAGCCTTGCGTTGAATGTTCTAGGCCACCGAGAGAGGGGAAGCGGGCTTTCCTGCCCGTTCTACTCCTCGTTCCGCGCGCTTTTTCTACACCACCTGTTTCTGCTCCTCTCTTTCTTGGTTGCCATTGGCATTGGTTGCCGCTTTTGTTTGTTGCGGCTCGGTATCTTGGTTTTAAGCGAAAGTAGGCAACATGACACTTGCTATTTTATAGAAATGATTTTGAACAAAACCTAAAATTAGGTTTCGGATGTAAAAGTGATTTAATATGTCTGTAATATGTTATATATTCTAGCAAAATGTTAAAGAAGTGATTTGGTGGAAAGTGTAAAAATCTGCTATTATGTGAACTTGTGAGTCTCTTCCGCCTTCTTTTGTTTACGTTTGGCTTAAATTATTAATCTACTTTATTTTATGGGCACGATATGTGAACTTACCTACTTGTAAAGCCTACTGTTTTCTTGGATGGAGCGGCCCCTTTTGTGAAATAAATAAAGTAACGTCGGTTTATATCGCGAGGATGACAAACCATCCAGATCGTGACGTAAAGCCGAGCAATGTTGCAGACCATTGCTGAAAGACGACGTCGAAAAACGTCGTATAGACGAAAAATCTTTGTGATACACACCGTCAGTTATTTTTTAACCGTGTCGCTGGAAAGATAAATACTTTCTAAAAGCTGCGTTTTTTAAGTTTTTTTACGTATATTTAGGGTTAGAGGAATCAGAGTTAGGCGTGGAAATTTGTAAAGCTATTCGTCAGGACGCTCTGTAATTAAAGAGGTGTTTTAGCTGATTAAGACAATTGGGTTGAGAAGGTCGTTCTAGCCTAAAATGGCGCCAGGAAAAACAAATTCGGGCAGCTTCTTGGGTTGCACTTGGGGCTGGATTGTTTCACCAGAATGACCAAAGGTTTTGGTAAATGTAAGTTGGAGGGTGGATGAGGAATTGACTTCCTGTTCAGTTAAAACTTAGTCATTATAATGACATTTGTGCAGAAGGAACACACGTGCTAAAATAAGAGGAGTTGAAAATTCGGGAGTGTTAAATGCTCGGCCTTTACCGTAGACAGATTGATGGAGCCTGGTCAGGGAACAAAACGTACGTTTGGTTATTTCCCTAGAGAGTGATTTTGGAACGCTATTTACTTACAGGCCTTCCTGTGCAAGGCTTTGCACAGGTAGTATTTTTGTTTTCGTTTTATAAGCGACGGTTGCTTATAAATAAAACAAAAACACAAAAAGAATTTAAACTCAATGAGTAAAAAGAAAAAAAGAATAAACACGGCTCAGTGGTGCGAGCATGTGGACGTGTCAAGCAAACGGGGCATCGTATGATAAAGAGAAAAGCATGGCAGCCGATCGCACTCTTGAAAAGGTGCGCTGAAAGCTGTTCTCATAGCGTACTGGGTTGAAGAATGCACGCACAAACACTACGAAACAGTATGGCTGTACAGCTTTTAAAGCATTTTAACGGTTATTCGGTAATCTTTAATCGATTCATTCCTAGTTTTAGCGGTGTAATTTAGATGCTGGTGGAACTATTGTGGCCCTAATCTACACGGCGGGACCAAGCGGGACCAAGCGGACCAGGACATATTCGCCTGCCGCGATTGGACAGTGGTGTAGAGCAGGCCAATCGCAGAAGGCCGCGATATGTTCTGGTCCCTTGGTCTCGCTTGGTCCAGTCGTGTAGATCAGGCCCTTAAAGTATCACGAAATACTATAACGTGTTACGTTATAGTTATTATATTTGCTGGGATTTGTTAGGACTACGCCTTAGCGATGCGCGTACTGTACGTCTTAATGAAACAATTCGACGTCATTAAATGGATTGTTTTGGTTGTTGTTGTCGATACGTCTTTACAGAATCGAAAAGGGTTAGGAGATGGCTAGGGTTGCATTTCTGTGGCCTTCTTGTTGTCAGGGTAAAAGAGGGGATGCTAGATATGGTCGATGAGATGGGCTTCTTTCACGTATTTTAGCGTTCGTTCAAATGCCACGGGCTGATGACAGAAGAAGGGGAGAGGACAGAAACAAAAATCTGTAGATCTTTCTACTGGCGTTAAGGTGTCTGCCAGTAACTAGAGCATAGCTCCTTGTGTGTGTACATATTTTCGTTGTGTCCTTTTTAACGTTGCATTAATATTTTATTAGTATGTACGAAATAATGCCCTACTATTTCAATAATTGCAAACTGTAAGATGCAGAACAGAGTTTTACCGACTAGCATGAAAATTAAGTCAATGTGAATTATATTTACTATATGTTCTTCTCGATTCACATACATGCCATTAATTTCTACTGACAATTTGATTGTATTTCATTATGTGAGCAGTGTAAATAATGCAATTCATTTAAATTTGGCAACAACGAGCTCGTGCCCTACGGGAGCACTTCAAACGAGGGAGTTCAGGGTGATATGGGCTGGTCATCGTTTGAGAGCAGAGAGGCAGTGAGTAAAATAAATTTTGACCAAAGACTAACAAACATGGAGGACACGCGATGTGCGGACAAAATATATCAATACCTGTATATGAGGAGTCTGAATACGAGATGGACGAAACGGACTCGAAAGCCTAGGATAAAATTTCTGCAGACGGGCAATAGGGTGGAGCAAACGCGTTCAGTGGAAACAGCATTTAGTTAAGGAGGCATAGAGATGGATGTGGAAGGAGAAGATGCAGAGGAAATCACCTTTAACGATTTATAGATCACAAAAGCAAACAAATAAAGAGAAAAACGTTTATTTGCCAATTCAAGATGGAGCGCTTTGCTGTTTGAGGCGAGGACAGGAATCTTAATTAAGAACAAAAATGCATAGGGCCAAATTCTAAGACACAAATACAATGTTTGCAGTATGTAAGGAGGAGGCGGAAACAATTTAGCATGTGATTCTAAAATATAAGGAGCTTAGTCCTGCCCTTCCTGAAGGGGCCACAAACGTACCGGTGGCTCTCGGTTTCGCTGCGGTAGATGGAAGGGTGGAATATAGGAGAGCAGAGGCAACCAAGAGAAGGTTGGAGTGCTGGTGGAAATTATCTAGAGAAAAGTGAACTAAGCACAACTAACTAGCGCAGCTGGAGACAGGCGGGGCAGAGGAAAATTGGGACCCTCTCCCGCGTGGCTCCGACCCAAAGTCTGAACGCTGATCCAGAGTGGGTCGGGTGTTAAGTGACGCCAACAAGGTCCTACCAGAGGAAAATCGGTGACTCCTTCGCCGGGGGAGGAGGTGGGAGGTGATGCTTTTGGTTTTTTTTTGCACGATACCCCAAAGGTCTGCCTGGCGATCATCTTCGTGAGCTGGTGATAGTTAGAGAAACGGATTGGCTTGGAAGATGAAACCAGGTTTTTGTTATTGTTTTTAGGCTAGGTGGTGCAAGCTACCGCCCGTTACAAACGGTACAGCCATTATCATCCATCCATCATCCATCTAGGTGATAATCACCCTGCGTCTCGGGAAAGCAGCAGTCTTGCTAATAAAAAAACGCTTAAGGCTGAGCTTGAAAAAAGGGGAAAAATAGAAAGATTTGTTTTTGTGAAGTGCTTAAAAATATTATTCGGCATTTGAGGCATTTGATTTATTACATTAGTCGGTAGTTTTATGTATCAATTCCACAGCTCTAATTAAAACATTCAGGTGACACACCCGAAGACACGAACGGACCAATGTACACACAAGCATATTCACAAACAAACGAACACGCAAGCACACACGGAGATGCACACGCTTGCACACACATCCAAACAGACACGCACACGCACACTCTCGTAGGCACGCTGATGGGAGCGAAATAAAATACAATAAAGGGCCTAACTAAAGTGCGTCGTCATGGAAACGAACTGTCAGCTCTCCTCACTCCTCTGCGAGTCAAATTGGGGATTTCGGCGGTAGTCTGCAGCTGATTGCCAAGACTGGGCGGAATGGCTTTCGTGCACGTCTGTTATTTTTCAGAAATTATCTTTTTTTTTCTCGACCCTGCAATCCGATTTCCAAAGCATGAGCGACTTTACCGTTAACGCCCCCTCAACTTCGGTTTTGCAGTCGTTACCGAAACGCGGCAACTTTGCTGGGTCGGCTTTGGCTGTGGATGGAGAAACAGCAGCAATAAGCAAGCCTACACGCCGCTATCCATGTCAATCTTGCCCAGCGAAATTACATTGTAGGGGGTGATAGACCCGCCTAGTTGGGGTAACTCGCAGAAAACTCGCCCTACTGCAGCGACTCTATTTCAGTAGATGAAAAGTTAGGAAGTCGCCCGAAAGCCCTACATAGTCAGGAAATCGCGGCCTATGTGGCAGAACGCACTGGAATAAATTTGCTTCATCACGCGTGTTGGTTATCGCTATTTGTAAAACTTGGGCAGTTCACACTACCACGAAAATTTGAAGATCTCTTCTTCACGCTCGGAACAGCTTTGACTGAGTACGTGAATAGATGCACTTATTTTGTGACGAGAGGATACCTGAATATGTCTTGAGGTCAGAGTGTATAGTGTTGCGAGGGCTGTGAGGAGTCTGGGAAGGTGGCTGGATTGCAAGACTAGATTTATTTATTTATGAGAATCTTGAAGGCCCTGGAACAGGGCATTATGCAAGGATGGACAGCTCATATTTGTAGGACAATAAAAAAGTGTAAACAGTCGTGAACAACAAAACAAAAAAGCATCAACAAAACATAAAGAACGAAAAATATGACAAAAAATTTCAAACACACTTGCATTAAAAAATACTAATCCGTTGTGGATATCAAAACTTCGTCTAGAATATATTTTTAATACGTCTATATTGTTAGCTGTGACTATGTTGTTGGGTAAAGCGTTCCATTCAATTATTGTGAAAGGTATGGAAGGGTTAGCGTGAAGTGGTGGATGCATATATGGGTTGTATTTTACAAAGGTTATCTTAATTTCGGAGGAAAAATGAAGTGGGAGAAGGAAATAGTTCATTTCTAATTGTTGGGTTATGTGGTAATCTTTAGAACAGTGTCAAACGAAATATTTTTCGCCTGAAAGTGACTTCAGGGAGGTTCGCTTGCTTACGCAATTCAGACACGCTTGTGTAAAAAGAATAATCGAAATAAATAAAGCGTAACACTCTTTTTTGGACACTTTCTAGGTCGTCTCGAAGATAATTTTGCACACGGAGACCAAATGTATGCAACATATTTTAGTTTTGGACGTACTAAGGATAGATATGCAATTCGCTTTACATTGAAGGAGGGGGGAGGCTTAAGTTCCGTCGCAGAAAACCAAGTGTGCTGTTTGCCTTAGCAACAATGTGATTAACGTGGGTGATCCATGTTAAATCGCTGGTTCAATGAAGACCAAGATATTTATAAGATGAGGATGAACGACTGTAGTATCGTTAATGCTGTAGTTATAAGAAGACGGCGACGAAAGACGCGAAGATGAGTACAGTGCATTTATTTAGGTTCAGTGACATCTGCCAATTATCACAGCAATGTGCAACGGATGACAAGACAGTTTGAAAGGATGAGTAGTTCGTCGGCGCACGATATAGTAGATTACGCAGTCATCTACGAAAATGCGGATTGTGGAAGAAACACGAAGAAAGGGAGATCATTAATGTAAAAAGAAGTGGTCCGAGCACGCTTCCCGGGGAACGCCGGACGTTACGGTCAATTTAGATTACACTGAGTTATTAACAATGGTATATCGACAGCGATCAGAAAGAAATTCAAAAATCGAAGCAATTATAAAGTAGTAAATTTTTAACTGGTGAAGTTTCATTATAAGGTGGTTATGAGTGTACTCTGTCGAACGCCTTCGTAAAATCAAGGAAGATTGCCTCGGTTTGTTGTTGATGTTGCCTCGGTTTGTTGTCTATGTTCCAAATTAAAATGAATGTTATGTACCGATTCGAGGAGTTGGGTTTCGCATGAGAATTCTTTTCTGAATCCGTGTTGGTTTGCGGTTAGAAGGTTATAAGATCCGATATATCTAATAACATAAGAAAATATGATATGTTGCAAGACTTTTAAAGAAATGCTGGTCAGTGATATAGGACGGTAATTTAAAGGTGAATTCGATTTCCGGACTTATGTATGGGGATGACACGGCTCATTTTCCAGTCATGAGGGACGTTACCAGACGAAAGGAATTCACGTAAAAATATCGGTGAAAAGACAGGTGACGCATGCTGTGTATTTTGTTTTAATATTTTTGAGTTGATGAGGTCATTGCCAGAACTTGGGAAAAGTTTCTGATTTTAAATGGCGTTCATAACACCAGAATAGTCGATGGTAATGGTTTCCATAGACGGTTGAGCGACGGCTGGAAGCTCTCACTCATCCATCCTCGGATGAGATCGGGGACTTACCAGCGGATGAGTCCCCGACCCAAGTGATTTTGACCCAAACGATCGCGAAAAGTATGTGTTCTACTTTATATGTTAAACTTAAAAAGAGGATTGACAAGTTTTTCGTTTAGAACAGAGTTGGTTTCTGGTCGCCGTGACGACCTGTTCGACGGTCAGTGACGCCTGTCATAAGAGGAAGTTGTACCCTTTGTTTTAGAGAAAAGGGAGCCACGTTTTTCTTACCACAAAAATGAACCAAGCGTCTGTGATAGCTCACTCTCTCTACCTAAATACAGCGCTTGCGGTTAGGACCAGATATGAATGTCTGAGAACGTATCATTATCTAATTCAAAAGTTAAAAGCGATTTTTGAAAATTTTCACCGAGGAAATAGATCCCGTTTTCAGAAGGAGGCGCTCTTCATCCTTATGTATTATAGGACCTCGTTGGAAGTCATTTATTTTCTCAATTAAAGTTTAAAAAATTGTCTCTAGCCACTAAATAAATAACGGTAAGTTCTAAAAGTTTGTCACTTGGTGCCCACGGCTATAGTGCTTCACATGGACGAAGTCTGAGCGTTGGGCGAATCGACATTTATTTTGTTTTGCGATGGAAGAAGCACTGAACTTCTTTTCTAGCAAACGAGCGGTACTATCATTAAACTCGGCGGAGCTTCCAAACTAGAAACAACTACTAACAGTGACACTATCTAAGGAATTTAGCAACGGATAGTGAGCTCCCGCAAATCCGCACATGTACGAGGTACAGAGGAATCCCCGGGTTTCACAGCTGTTCCCACAACCTGTCCAGCAATGTCAACTGAATCGTCGTGTGACGGAAGCCCCTTGCTTTCCGTAAACACACAGGCGGCGCTTAGGATTACAAGTATTTGTTTTGGTTTGTACAGTCCAGTTGCGTGGGAACCCAAAGCAAACAATAAACGCGAAGAAATGAGGACTTATTCATTACGCAGTAGTGCTTCGAGTTGATGACATCAGGAGATAAAATAAAGCCTGTACCGTAATGCAGAACAACAGCCACAATAAGAACGAAAACCGAAATCGCGACTACTACATCTTTAAAACAGTTGAAAATATGAGAAGACGTGGGTAATGTTGCTGACGCGTGAGCTTAAACTTACAGAAATAGACGTGGAAAGGACAGGACAATAGATAACAGCTAACGGCACGATAGATAACGAGTTAAGCCTGTAACCAAGTCGGTAATGTGTTTTTCAAATGCTAGCAGTGGTGTTACGTTGTAAGAAATTAAAATTGCAACCAGCATTATGGCCAGTCGGTAAGATGCGACCAATTCAGTTCTGCGGTAGCAAAATGGATTTTTCTTCCTTTTTGGAGGGGGATCTACGTGTTAAAGCGACTAAGGGCATCTGGTATATACACGAAAGACTACGAAATACCTTATTAATTTAAATATTTCGAGGTTCCTTAGTGTGCAATCGATATCTCAATTACTCGGTGTGTTTTTTTCCGCAATAAGCCCGTCTCTTTTATTGCGGACACTTCATCCGGGATTCGAATCTACCACCTGAGAATTCGTAGGTGGACACCTCTCATTAGAGCTACCGCGTCCGAGCTAGCCCAGTGTACGGTTGAGGTTGCTGCTATTTCAATACACATATTGGTTTCTCGATGACCCTCGTAGAGTGCATGGTGCAGTCAGTCCGTCGAGAGCGTCCACGTCACTATAGGGAGTATTCACTGGCGGCCATAGCTGTGTGCGCGACTGCTGAGCGCGTGCTGACGGCGAGCTTCCACAGTTCTTTCGCCACGTGCATTCCACACCATCAAGATTGCCAGTCTTAGCAGCCTATTAGTGTGAGCTCGTTCCGAGCATGCGCTCTAAACAGTGGTTTCAAATATGGCGTCCAGTGAATACCCCGTATACGTTTCTCCGTATGCTCTGAGCAGGTAGTCACGTAGTATCTACGCTACGAGTGGGTGCTGATTAAACAAGCGAGCAAGTAAGCAAGCTGCAGGAAAATTGCCAGTTGGCTTTCTGTTACGAATGAAAACACGTACACACAAAAATGTAGTGCACTTGAAAGAGGAAAGAATGAAGGCGGAAAAAAAGGGGTGACAGACGTAACGAGGGTGGTAAAGCGGCAGTCCAGAGACGCTAGGTCAAAACATATGTAATCAATGGATCTTTCGCTATATTACCAAAGCATTCAGGATAATGTTGGGAAATGTACACGCGCTGCACGTGCTCGCCTTCCGGATAGAAAAGATTCGTAGTAAATAACCAACATAAAGCGTCCGTGGAACGCGCGTGCGAAGTGTCGTTTCTCCTATACTTCGCTTCAGTTGGGTCCAGACGTGCCGATGCTGCGAGCGCGAGCGCGTGCCCTGAACAGTGCTTCATTGCACGAGCGCGCGTGCTTGGCAGGAACGCTGGAAGCCCGGAGCTCGCGCTTGTAGCATCGCCTGCGTCTGGACCCGCTGAAATGGAGTATAGAGTTGTGCTTTCGAACAGTTTGAGGTGAAGCTGTCAGCACGCGCAGCGCGTGTACCTACGTTCCCGGCATTCTTTTAGATGCTTGGGTAATTTGGCAAAAGGTCTATTATACGGGCATTCACTGGACGCCATGTTTGAGGGCGATGTTTAGGGCGCATGCTCAGAACGAGCTTACATTAATAGCCTGCTAAGACCGGCAATCTTGATGGTGCGGAATGCGCGTTGCAAAAGAACTGTGGAAGCTCGCCGTCAGCACGCGCTCAGCAACCACGCACACAGATATGGCCGCCAGTGAATACTCCCTACACCTTGTTTCACCTTAGCATGGACTACTACTTCGTTTCACCTTATGTTGTACCGCTAGCGAAGGCTAGAAGCGCGAGATCAAGCGTTGGCAGCCGCTTTTAAGTCACGATGAGCTTGGGCAGCTCGAGATGTGCCCCAGCTGCAAGAGCGCTCGCGCTTGTAGCCTTTCCTGCGGTACATCATAAGCTAGATAACACGAGCTTATAACTGGCGCAGGCTGTGCATAGCGTTCTAGTAGCGGCTAACCTTCGACTAACCCTCCGCAACTGAAGCAAACTCGCTGCACCGAGCGCTCGATGGCACATGGCCGTACAGTTCCGGGTAGTGGAGGAGCAAAGGGAAACGCGCGTCTTTTAGCACGCGCGTCTAACGTATCCTATGCTAAGGCGAGATGGAGTATAGTAAACCAGTTCGAGTAGTTCGCACTGTATCCCTACTTAGAACGAAGGAGGTGGGGGATAGTAAAGTGTAGTTAATATGGGTACCTCCGTTCTCCCAAACAATCGTCCACAATGTAAGTCGTCCATAATAGGAAAGACAAAAAATGGGTCTATTTACCCAGTTCGTCCCCGAAAAGGTATTTTGTATTCACAACGTTCACGACCTATAGGGGCGTGCTGGCGCCTATCAAAATGGCTGTCATCTGGATGATCGTCGTACAAACAGCAGTACGGAGCGGGTCTGCGACGCGTAAGTCATTATAGTTTTGCTTTATACGAGCAATATTAGAGCCTTACTTTATTTTTTCACGTCAGGAAGGTGTGGAAAGCTACCTTTATTGTGAAGTCGATCATCCAGGAGCTAGGGAACGCGATTCTCACACCGCGGTACCACCATCGCTGAAAGTTGCGAATAGCGTGGTGTTCATATTAACTGGGACCATATTTATGAGACGTGACGTATCTATACAAATTCATTTGAAGATATATTTTGTATAATTCATTCTCTAGGTATTGAGGGCTAGGCGCAATAAGTGATCCATCCTGTAAGGTTTCTAAAATATGTATTATTATTACTTTTTTAAAAATCCTGACTGTTGCTTAAGGGAATATTTAATAGAGCTTGTGAGACACAACGTATCCGAAACATGAGGGTTCTCGTTAGCATGTATACTGTGTGTGTGTGTGTGTGTGTGTGTCTGTGTGTGTATGTGTGTGTGCGTGTGTGTTGGGCGAGCGTGTGCGTGTCTGAGTGAGAAGTGAGGTTTAGCTTCATCATTATCACGAACGTTTTATTGTAATCTCTTATCACTATATCTTTCTTATCCCATCTTCCCCATGACACCAGTGCAAAATAACCTACTGGGACAATCATCCAGGCTAGGCTAACCATTCCGTATGTCATTAACACCGTTCAATCAACTTCGATGGCAATGTGATGTTATGAAAAAGGTTACCGTGTCGTCGTTTGTATAATTCTCATTGAAATTGGTGATGTCATTTCACAATCTGAGCTGGGGTCCCTAACATTTGAAGAGTTTGTTTCAGTTCTTGGTTTGGCGTACTTCTGTATAGAGGGCTCGAAAACTACTCCGAATTTCGCAAACCTTTAGATTGGCTGCACGGACAAACTTCGACACCGAAGTGTAGACGAATATCGCGCTATCCATTCTTCATCGCTTGATACTCGAATTTGACTAAACACTTAGAACGAGTGCAATTTAAAAGCTTTCAATGACACTGCCATACGTACGCACATGCTTTGCATGTGTGAACTGAAACAACCCCCCCCCCCCGGGTCCTTCCTCAAGCAAAGAGAAAACAAAAAAAATGTTAAAGCAAATTATTTTTGCTGCGCGCTGACGTTAGGTGAAGCGGACAACATCATGCTACTATCTCCGAAGGGAAGCCGGTAGAAGGACACAGAGATAGCGACGGAATGTTGTAGAGGACGTCGCTGGGTGATTATGAGATATTCAGAAACTGGTGTATTGACCCGTACCTTCACACATGAGGTTGTCGATCCCCTTGGCATGCTCGTCTATCAACGTATATTCTCAATCGTTTTTATGACTTCGAATCTTCGAAGGCGAACTACGTCATAGACTGAAGGATTGACCTGAGCAGTACGTGAGCACTGCTCATTTGTCTCGAGCTTCGGTAATTTCTCTTCAGGGAGACGAAAGTAATGTTGACAAGATTTTAGTTCAGTCTCTTGCGAATGAAGTATTAATATTTCCTCCAGCAGCATCGAGTGTCAGGGTAAGAGTATACAAAACTAATAATGATTTTCTTAGACACTACGTGCCGATTTTCTCATGGTACCAGTTGCTAACTTTGAACGCTGCTTCGAGTAGAAAGGTTAGCCCACTAAATCAGATTCTTTACAGATTCGTCTCCGCGCACGTGGGCTTCTCGCGCAAAACGTCAGCATAAAAATAAAGAATAACACGGTGCCGTTTTTTACGGTCAAATGTCGCGTCAATCAAATGTCGCGACCAATAGAAAAAAAAAGTTCCTAGCATCCAGGACTAAACATGCGTCGAATCGGGACACGGAATTGTTTAAGCTGGAGTAGGGCTTTACATTAATCTGTCGAGCATATTTCTTGAGCTTGCTGCACATCTTTACGGATAGCTGACGGAAGCTGCCCGTACATAGCGCGACATTGTTAGCGCACACAAGTGATGGCCACATTTTTTTCGTTTTTCGCTTGGAATCGAAAAGGCTGTCATTAAATCTACTAGTATGGTGGGAAGTACTTATTCAGAGCAAAATCCAAGCCTGGCTCCCATCGGTACACTGTCGAAGTGCGAGGAAGGTATGTCGGGTTCTTGCTAACAGCGCCGCGCAGTGTACCCTCCGGTAAACGCTTGCGAGTCCGCTATGGCGCCACCGTCTCTCGCGCCATCAGTGCCATCTGTAGTCAGTTTAAAAACTAATGGTATGTTCCCATGCGGAAGCATCGGCTTACGGGAATGCGGCAGTGGCCATGAGGCGCGTTTCTGCAACTAAATAGAATAAATGACACTGCAATATATTTTAAAACAAAGCGTTTTAGACTAGGAAAGCAGGGTTATGCTGGATGTCACCTGTTTTCTGTGGAAGGGGCGATGATTCACGCCGGGTCATCCAGCTGCGTAGGTGAAGTGGTGGCGAAACGTTTCGTGCAGATGATTCTACCACTACCGTTTGCATTGTTTTTATTCTTTTAAGCGTGACGTTTTACCCTTCGGTCTAGAGTGATTTTCCGCCTTCGCTGCGCCTTCCACATCAAAGTTGCTGTGCCTGCAGTGTTGCGAATCTCGTTCCGATGAATGATGAGGCTTAATGCAGAGCGTTTCTGGACATTTTTTATTTGCACCGCGTTCGCTCGAGCTAGTGAGTGGGACTCTAGCGACACATTAAAAATAAAATAAAGAATAAATCATATCTATTTTGAACATAGTAGGTGAAATAAGTTCAGAATTTTGAGCACATTTTCCATTGTTGATGACGTCCTTGGGGCCCAATAGAGAACCGAAACGACAAGAGCGTGCAACAACCGAGCGGGATCTTTCGAATTGTTGGAATTAACATCCAGTTATGAAGATGTGAACGCCCCGCCGATTTACGGGTGTTTCAAGCAAAGAATCACGCGCTTGAAAGGATCAGAAGGTGTCACGTGCACCTATTCAGCCAGTCGTACCTCTGGAATGCTATGTCGTCATCATTCGACACTCTAGACCAATGTCGTCACTGAACACTCGTGTGGGACAATAATATGCACGCCCTTCGAGCAGCATTTGGTTTTCTTCGTCCCCTTTGCAGTGCCCCTTTAGATGTTCTACGGAAACTTCCTAACCTGGGCGCGAGTCGCACTCGCAATGCCAACGTGCATGACTGGCACAACGAGGAATCGCTCTGGCAATTTTGTTCACACTTGCGTCTTGAGCCTGGGTTCGTGTAAAAAATCAAGACGTATGGACAAACGCCAACAATGCAAACAAGTGCGTTTAGAATTTATTTATAAAGAAAAAAGTGCAGATGTTTTTAGCCGGCAAAGAAAGAATGTATAGCTCACTTCATACATTTTGTGGTTTCAAGACAAATTTCAGGGACTTATATTTTTCGTTTGAAATTCCGCAGTCGCTTTGACCGTCGATATATATACCTATATATATATTTTTTTAATTTTGTTAACGACGTTGGGTTGCCTTTCTTTTTCACGTTTAGAAAGACTGGACTGGTCATATTGTTGTCCGCGAAGTGGGCGCTTCAGGACTTCTAGCTTCTTCGTTCACGAACTGCCATGATGATTTTGCACCTAAACGGTGCCCGGTGCCAGTTAAAAATTAATCTACATCGTAAAAGTTAAATAAAAATGCAAAAACAAAGATAAAAAAAAAGATGACGAGGACGCAGTTTATGTGGCGGGTCGCACCTTTGAACCAGTGCGATTCATTGCCACCGACGCTCCGCCGGCTCCACTTCCTGTGGCTTCCACGGAAATCGTTAGAACTTCGCACAGAGCTTCTCAGCTTTATTCACTCAGCAATTAATGCAATCGTACATGCAAAAAGAAAAAAAAAGGGGTTGTTTGTTGTGTCAGCAATGCTGTGAAAAACATGACCAGGCTTGGGAAACGCTGGCTTGCGCGACGAAACGGGGCGCCAGTAACATACCAATAGTTCCTATTTTGGCCACCAGATGGTACGACAGATTGGTTTTTAATAAGTTTTTAACCCTAGCCCAGGGAGGGTAAACACGTGCTGTGAGAGCGCAACTGCAGATATCTGCTAATCGGGCAGAAAAAAAAAAAGAAAAAAAAGTACACGTGCATTGCTGAGTTATGTAAGGTCATGTAAAACATCTGCCTCGCGACTGCGTTATTTTATACCGATTCGCGGAAGCGTCATTTCTTTCGCAGAACCATTATAACCAACTATTTTCGCAGAATCATTATACCCAACCATTTTTAATAATTTGTATGCTCTATCCGCTATAAAATTCCGCGGTTAGTTTTGTTGCTCACGAATGAAAATGATAGAACGCTCTCTTCTTTCTTCATAGCGATGATTCCGCAGTAATTGGAAACTGTGAAGCACAAAATTACAATCCATTATAAACACTAAGGGAGAGAAGTCAGGGGCCTACACAGGTCATTCCACCGCCACCCCGCCGAAGAGGTCATACGGCAGAGCTGAACTCCCGTCAATACGTGCCGTCGGGAGTTGAAGGGACTTTTAGCGTTGCTCCGCAACTCTGCGGCGTAGAGCATGCGCCATATTTGAGACTAACAGCATCACTGCATGTACCTTGTTTCACAATATAATATAGTAACTCGCAGTTTAAGAAACTCTGGGCCTGAAGAGTCTATAGAATATTTTTACCGCTCTGTAGTCTTGCAGCTTTAGTCAATGCGGAGGGCAAGTTCGTCTGCTTCTCGCGCAGGGGTAGCGGTGACGTCAGAACGCCGAGCCCTGATTGGCTGATCGCGGTCCCCTATCTGAGCGTCGTCTGCTCCTTTGCAACGTCGTCTGCTGTCTGTCTTACCTTTCCTGCGACTTTTGCAAGTGGAGAGGCCAGATTCACGAAACTATCTTACGCCAAAAATATGCGTAAGACAAAACTTAAAAACAAATTCGTATTCACGAACCGAAATTTTCGTAAAGTTTTGCGCAGGTTACGACAAAATCCTACGACAGCTCCGAAGCTACGCACTTGTTACGATCAAATCAGCATGGCCGACAGCGTCGCGGTCGCGACGACCAACGGACGTTTATTTTTCTACGTGCGCTTCTCTCGCGTCCCGACTTCAAGCAGCAAGAAAAAAGTAAAAGTACTTGAACCAGACCACGACGAACAAGAACGCTGGATCCACAAACACCCGGAAAAGCTCCAACGGCCACGATTCCACCGACACCGACCAAGCGAACTCGGCAGATAGGCCTAGCAGCCACTCCGACTCGGTGACCGTCTGCCCACGACCGGCTGGCGTGCTGAATGGAATGTGCCCGCGCGACCCTTGTGAACCCTTCCCGTATTATACTGTGATCACTGACCTCAATTTTAGATTAAGAGGTCAATCTCTTCCTCTTGTCATCTCCTTGTTTTCCGAGGCAACGGTGACTCTCGCCGGTGAAAAAGCGGTGAATATCCGACAGACGCAGGAAAGGTAAAGGAGCCATCGCTTTGACTAGCAGACGTAAAGCAGACGACGTTAACTGCGCCAACCCGCCGACGCCGTTAAAGAGTGAGGAGTCTTGCCGCACACGAAAGGGGGAAAAAGTATTTGGGAGGGAACTTGCAGACATTAACACGCTCACTCTCGGTTCTTAGCAAACAAACCTCGGCGTCTCGGGACACCTCGCCAGTGAGTACTTTGACTTCCCTCCTTGATGCGCGTCTGCTAGTTGTTCGACAAAAACAACGAACCGCTCGAGTTATTTCGTCTGCCTTCTCTGAAAGGCGAAGTCGAGCTCGCTCGTAAAGACCTGCACTTCCGAAAGTCGCAGGAAAGGTAAGACAGACGCAGCGCAGACGACGTTGCGAGCAGACGTTGTTGCAAAGGAGCAGACGACGCTCAGATAGGGGACCGCGATCAGCCAATCAGGGCTCGGCGTTCTGACGTCACCGCTACTTCCTTTCTCATGCGCAGAAGACGAAAATGAGCCCACTTGCGAGGCGTATAAGAACGCGAAAAGTTATTCTCGACGCAAAAAGCGCGAATATCAGAGGCCGCGCCTGCTGCACGTTTTGGGCAGCCAGTAACTATAACAAAAACCTTTATAAAAAAAAGACGTTTTCTTTTTAAATTCATTTTTAAAATAGTACAATCTTTTAAGAAATGCTCGTCGAAACTGGCCGATCCGTGTGGCCGAGTGTGGTATCCATGGCCTCCTTTATACTCAGAAAGCCTGGCAGTTCGACGACGGAGCCATAGAGTGTCCGGTCGCAGATTCAAAGCTCGAGGATATGGTGGCACAGAGCATCAAAGAGCCAATTCTCGGGGAACCTGGACGTCAGCGAAACACACTTCTTCGCTCGGGAGAAGTGTGTTTCGGCGTCTCGCCGCAGCGGGGCGCAAGGCACGTGGCTCTTTTCTCATCCGTTGTCTGCCGCTCCACCTTCATCGTTTCGGCGGCCGTTTCTCGTCGCGATCTGCCAGGTTTTGTCAGTATAGAAGGCTATGGTGATAACGCCCCTCAGCTCGGAGCGCGTGGAGCGAAAGCTCGCGCTGCAAAAGCCGGGGATCCTGGGCTATATCCCCACCACAGGTGCCCGTTTCGACCTGGACGAGCATCGTACCGGCATGCGGTCGTGTATCGCGACTGCGTGGTACACGTTAAAGACCCCCAGGCTGGCAGTGGTGCTGCACTGGCTAAATTTCTCATCTATTCAGCTGAGACACCGGACGATCATTGGGGTGATTAACTTCCGGCTCTCTAAACATACGCACGATACAATTAGTATTATTTTTATTTGAAACATATTTTCTCTGAGGTTCCCGGAAAATTATTTTTCCCCAAGTCCCTCTATAGTAACCGACAGCTCAAGAAATGCGGGGAGCGGCTTATTATGTTTACGATTCTTCCCTCGTCATGTGTTCTTTGGTTATTGGCCGATGCCGCAAACTCAATGGATGCAGAGAGGGACCCTCAGGACTCGCCATGACCCGTGTTTCTAGAACTGTTAGCGGCTCAGCAACCCGGAAATATTTACTTAAGATCCTGTTTACTTATTCAGAAATTTCAGAGCTGTAGCTCTTCCTGTCGATATAGGTGAGATACTGTACAGCCGCGTTCATAATCATCTATGAGATACGAAGCCTACGTACGGAGAAGGATAGACAATATGATCTTCCCAAGGCCACCCTCGCTGCCCTTGCCACTTTGTATCTGTTTTTTTTTCCATTTTCACTTTGTAGTCTTTGTTGACCCTGCTTCATCCGCGCTTGTGTTCAGCCGCAGTCAAAAGCAAGGACTGACTCGAAGATTCAACATGCTATGTCGCATTTTCAACACTGTGTTTAATCGTCCAGTAGAAAATTAAGCCAGCCTGCGGTGCTGACAAGCTGTAGTGTCGAAATGAGTTTTACACAGCCCAATGTGCTCGCCTGGCGACATTTGGATAAATATAAGTATTCCAAAAGTCAATGTGAAAAAAATTAACTCTCACTTGGAATAAAATAAAATGACAGTCATAATGAATGACCCGAGCCTGTGCAGATGGCATCCTCAATATACGCAGTAAAAGCAAAAATAAGAAGAAACGTAGACGTAATATATTTCTAAGGCGAAACGAAAACTTTGAATAAAATAGTTGTGGTACTTGATAGGGAGTACAATTGTGCGCTTGGTGACGAGACCGTATGGTGGGGCAATATTATGAACATAGATAAGGAACAATTTGTGCATTGCAACTTGCTCCACGTTTTCTCCCGAGACTTTGTTCATCTCTTACTCTAAAACAACTAAAACTTTGGCGAATCGGAATGTACCCAAATTTCAAAAACACAAAAAATTACCAGCAAGAAGTAAAAAATAGTAACGTATTTACAGGGAACCGTATGAAAGGTCTGAAGTAGAAGACGTTTCTCCTAACTGGTGAAGGCGAGCGGGTTGAACATGAATACATAAAATTGAAAGAATAAAACACGGAGGACAAGCACAGGACAACCACTTTCTTTCATTTAGCAACGACGTTTATTTTGGGCAGAGACATTGCACCCTGAACGAGACCCCGACCACCCTTTCTTGGTCGGGGTCTCGTTCAGGTGCAATGTCTCTGCCTAAAATAAACGTCGTTGCTAAATGAAAGAAAGTGGTTGTCCTGTGCTTGTCCTCCGTGTTTTATTCTTTCAATTTTATGTATTCTCCTAACACATTCATACTTTACAACTGCGGATTTGTATGTGCATAGCATTATTAATATAGAGAAAACGTTGCGAAATCCCAATATTGGCACTCGACATTTTGTGTGTGGGCTGTCTGTCTCCCACATTAATATGAGTTTGAGACCCCTGTCCTAGCGTGTAGAGTGTTGGTGGTGTTGGCCCGAGCCACCGGTCGGCCACGTCAAGGTGCGGGCCTCCAGCGTTGGGCAGCGGGAATCGGCGGGCCTCGCGACACGGCCGGGCGGAACGAATCGGCTCTCGGCGAGATAACGGGGCGATGCTTGACCCGAGGCCAGCGGCGATAAGGGATCGATAAACAGGCCCGCTGAACGCATCGTATGCGGGGCCGCTGCGATAAGGCAGCGATAAGCCCAGGGTTTCCGCGTTGGCTTTCATACATACGCCGGCACAGGTCTTCCTCCTCGGACAGCTGGGGAGTTGTCTTGAGGTCCCCAAAAACCGTGGGCATTATCCTGAGGAGAAGGCCCGTCCACACTTCCGAACGTGCCAACAAATGCAACGCGTGCACGCATGCGCGGCACATTTGGCGGCCGGGAATTGCGTTTTCCGCCCAGTCTGGCTGTCTTCGAAAGGTCTTTAGCGATGAAGACTTCGGGATGTCCGCGTTTTCGCCTAGGAACGGCTTATAACAAATGCCAGCGGACCTTAAAACTTGACAAATGCTAAAAGAAATAAGAAAAAAACGATGAAAACCAAAAGCGCACTTTATTTCTTGTAAAAAGAATTTAAAAAAAAACACACTTGTGAGGTGAAAATATTTTACTGAGGGAATGGTTTGCTCAACCACCACCCACGTGATTTTCTCTTACGTGCTACCACACGAATGATTTTGATCTCGAGGCCACAGTTAGGTGCGGTCGCTTAACAGTTGGCCTTGTTGAGGTAGGCGAATTACAAATGAACTGGTCAAAGATCGGTGCCCCAGGTGTCCTACCAAACAAATGTACGGAGTTTTTTTCACAGCAAAAATAAGCTACAGATCGCCGAATGCTCATTCTCTGCCCAAATCTTGAGCTCTAGCGATCCAAACCAAATGCCAACGTTTCATAAAATAAAATAATAATAATAACAATAAATAAAACGTTATGTCAATTAAAAGTTATAAGTGATATATTGAAATTTTTAATGGGAAAATGGCGGCCGTAGGAGCGCTCGAATACATGGAGCTGAATGGCGCCAGTTACCAAAAACCAACAAAATGTTTCCTTCGAAAAGTTCAGAAGACCACTGATACTTTGATAACATTGAAATGAAATAACGGTTAGTTTTGAAACTTTGCCATCTGGTTCGGACCGGCAGCGCCACATTCGGGCCAATAAATTTAGCACTCAGCGATACGTAATTTATAAGAGATACATAATTTATAAGAAAAAAACTCAATTTTTTTATTATGGGTTACGCTGTAGTCAGGCCAGGAATTGACTACTCCACCCTTCAAGTGTGCTCTGTTTCTACGCTATGCCGTTGTCAGGTTGTTAAGAGCCACAGTCAGTTTAAGAAGCGTAAAAACGCGTCTTGCTTCGTGATTCGTTATACGGCATTCTTATCGGCTAATGCGGCGATCTCATTGGCTGCGGAGATGCTCCGGGACTCGCCACGCCCCACGGTTCTTAAGCTCTCGGTGACTGTATCTCTGCAGAATGACGCTTTCCCATGCCTCTCGTAGAAAGCGAAGATTCAGGTTCCGTCCCTCAAACGGGAAGAGGTGACATTCAATGTGGAGTTGTTGACTCTTTGTCCTGGATGTACACAGCCCAGTGACGTGTAGCCTCTGTATCGGGTCGCCTGGACCGGCAGTGCTTGCAATCTTACGGCTCTCTCTATTACGCTTTATGGAGGCGGTAGTATACGACGGGTTATCACAACTGAGCTTTGGTCTAGTTGTGTGATGTCCTAGTGCCAGAGTGACAGCTGGCAGAGTCTCAGCTGCGCGAGGTGCTTTAATAGACCAAACTAGTTGACCTCATTGTATTTTTTTTTGTTCTTGTTTAATATACAGCTACTACTTCGGGGAGGGTGGGGGTTGAGGTAAGGGCGGTTATAGGAATGTGATGCCTATAATGTTGTTTTCAATAAAGATTTTCTGTGAGGTTATAAAATGTCTATACAACGGGATGAACCTTACTTCTGAAAATGTTTCTTTAAAGAAATATCCCTTGAGAGGAGGTGGAACTACGATTTTACCAATTTCAGCGTAGACGCCACTATGAGGGACACAGGAATAAAAGAAAGAAATTTTTCTAGAACGTAATTACTATTAGGTATAAAGCACTCCAACTTGTCTTTCTGTAGCAATTAAGTTTAGTTTATTTAAGTTTATATTTAAAGTAAAATAAAATGACAAACTTGGCTCCTGCTTAGCTCTTTCATATTTAGTCATTTTTCGGCAATTTTGTAACATGTCATCTTAAAATTAGGTTTTGAGGCTGAAACATTTTGGACAGTGCGCCTCAAACTTAACGCCGCCACGGCATTTGCCATTTCTGAAAGTCCCTGCTGCGGCCGATTGAACTATCTGAAGAATGTTTGGGTTCCCGATTTCTGTCCTATCCTGAGAAGGCATCCCGAACGTTTTGGTGACAAATTTAACAGTAAGTAGCCGACACGAGCCCAATGTCTAGGAACCCAGTGGCGGCGTTAATTTTGGGGCGCACTGTACATAGTATTTCATGCTTTGTTCAATTTTAACAATAAAGTCAGCACTCAACTCTTGTAAGTAGGGTTTGCATTGCGCCGGAAATTTTTTGAAATATCGAAAAAGCCAAGATTGTGCAATCCTTGGGCGGCAATGAAAAAAATATATATATAATCATCGATTTTTTTTTTAACGAATTTCCTTTAATTGAATTTATAGAAAGAAGTAAGTATGAATCCGCAAAAAACATGTTGCATTATGTTCTGTTGAATTAGAAAATAAACGTTTTGCCAGGTCCATGTTGCAGCCATTTACCGTCGGAGGCTTCCAATCTCAACGACTAGTTGTAGTCGAGCACCGCATCCAGAGTTGCCCTAGTTGGTCGCATTCTCTCCCAGACACCATGAAGCATTATACAAAAATATTCTGCGAGTTTCTTTTTTGATTGAGGCTGATATTACCTATGAAAAACGGAACTTTTCGACGGATTCGATCCTTAGTGTGTTGTGTTTGGTTGATTGTGCTGCACTGCACTACTTTCCCAGGGTAGTATCTCAGCGCAGGTAGCCTGTTTACAAAATTATTCGATTCATATATTTAGACATCACTATACTCTGTTTCTAACTACAAGGGATTCTAGCGGACGTTACAGGCTATCTGAGCCAATTTAGCGTATCATATGTGGCAACGCGTCACTGTGCCCTTCTCAAAGTTCACGTGACACTTACACTACATTGGATTGACTTGTATGATTCGTATCGTCGTTTGTGGTCCGTCGGAAAGAAATACGGAGCAAAAAAACCGAAGACGTTAAACATCTTATGCCCCAACCGATGGTGGGCGTGGCGAGGGCGTAACGATAACAAATTGCATTAAAAAAAGGAGACGATGAAGTGACAAATTAGGTAGCGTCACTGGACCAGCGTTGCGTCTTCGCGCAACTGATGGCTCTGGTGTTTAGAACGCCACTGCACACCGGGGATATTTACATGGAGGATGAAATCGCCCAATCTTGGGTGATTTCATTAAGAAAAAAGGATCAAGTGACCGAGGTTTTGATGATTTGAGATGAGATTTAACAGTAGGTAAATGGTCGACATTTTTAACTCAGTCGATATTTTACGTGTCATCTCCCAATTTATAGTATAAACAAATTTTAAAAAAATGTTCCCATAAAAAATAAATTATCCGGACACAAAAAAGTCGTAGATCATAACAACCTAGTCACTCACATTTACGTACACCGCCGTTGTGGTCGTGTTTGATAGTAATTAACTTACGTAATAACATTAGGGAATTTTAGAGTGAAGTACGCAAAGGCTTTGCACAAGCGAAAAATGGCGTCGTCATCAGTGTGCAATGCATGCGCCAAGCCCGAACCGCGTTTTAGATTGGCGCATGCCGGCGACTTTGCTTTGCAGACGTACATATTTAGGTGCGCTATCCTAAAACTTGCCATTAGAAGTTCGTTAATTTTGAGAAACAATGTCTCGGTACAGGGCGCTTATCCTAAATAATGTTGTTAATGAGATTAGTTATATTAAAAAAAAGTAAGCTCTCAAACATGGCATTTTGAGCGATTGTCTGCGGACTTTCAGATATTGGCACATTTGATCAATCCCGATAAACATACGTTTCAGGCAATAATTAATGATTAAAACATTTTATTTTTCTTAAATATCGGTCACCTATGTTAGTTTAGATCATACTTTAAGTCCTCGCGGCACATACGATTGAGGAAGGAGGTACTAGAACTCTGCACGGGGCCGGAGCAACCCGAAAGCCGGGCCGGCCCGCGGGCCGGGCCCGGGCAAGGTAGCATGGATTGTTTCCGGACCCGGGCCGGGCTCGGTCAATGGTGCAGCGCACTTTCTAAAACGTTGAGAAGGCGATTCTAACGCACTGATCGTAACTAAAGCAATAGCCCCTGGACAGTCTGTTTTTTTCTATACATACGAACACGTAAATACTGAATATTTTTAATCCATCGTGACTTCAGGTCATACTGAACAGCGTAGAATCCGTGTCTTGCGTATGCTCTATAATGTCTCGAAACTTTTCTCAATCTTTTGGCGTCTCAGCGGGCCGGACTCGGGCAGGCCCTGAACAGGTAGGCATCCTCAAAAAGTTGGCTCGTGCAGTGCTCTAGGAGCTACAGCTCGTCCGTGGAGCCCTTTTTCGAGCCTGCACAGAGCCTTCGGTTGCGTGGTGCAAACATTACCCGATGATCAGAGGCGTTACCAACACCTGTGGAATCACTTGCGCGACGGCGCAACTCTGGTACAATGACGCTACCTAGCTTTTCACTTCTTCGTTACTTTTTTTGTTTTTTAGACGCAACCTGCTATTGTTTCACCCTCCCCACGCTCGCCATCGGTTGGGGTATAAGATTCTTAACGTATCTTGTTTATATGCTCCGTTTTACCTTACGAGGGACCACAGACGACGCTACGAGTCATGCAAGTTTGTGTGTCACGTGGTCTTTGAGAGGGACGTAGTGAGGTGTTCTCACTTGATGCGCTAAATTGGCTGAGATAGCTCGTAACGGCCGCTACAATTCATCGTAATTAGAAACGGGAGTGTAGTGATGTCGAAATAAATTAATCGAATAATGTTGTGAACAGTCTACCCACGTTAAAATACTACACTGGGAAAGTAGCGCAGTGCAGCGCAATCAACTAAGCACAACACTCTAAGGATCGAATGCGCCGAAAAGTTCCGTTTTCATAGGCAATATCAGTCACATCACAAAATAAAAAAAAAAATGAAAAGAATTTGAGGTTTTTTTGTATAATGCTTTATGGTGTCTGGGAGATAATGCAACCAACTACTGCAACTGGATATGGTGCTCGAGTACCACTATACTCCGTTTCATCTTATGTTGTACCGCAGAGAAGGCTAGAAGCGCGAGCTCATAGCGTTGGGAGCTGCTCTTAACTCACGAGAGCTTGTGCCACCGAGATGGGCCCTAGAGCAAGGAGCTCGCGCTTGTAGCCTTTCCTGCGGTACATCATAAGGTGAAACAGAGTATTGTCGTTGAGACAAAAGACTCCGACGGTAATTGACTGCAACATAAACCATAAACTAACTTCTTTTTTTTAACAGTATAATGGGACATGGTTTTGCGTATTCTGAATTACCCGTTTCCAAGGGTTTATCGAAAGAAATCTGGAGAGAATCGAGGATGGTTATTTGTTTACTTGCCGCACAAAAATTACACAATTTTGACTTTTTCGATTACTTGAAAACTTCTAACCAAAATGCAAAAAAAAAAAGAATAGTCGAGTGCTACCATTCCCGTTAAAAGTGAACAAGGCAAGCGACTGACACGCCTGTCATGTTACACGACGAACAAGGAGCCTGTCTGTTGACGACGGCGCCTCGAGCAGGTACGTCGGAAGGCGGGCGAGGGCAGAAAAAACCGCACGAATTATCTCGACTCCAATTACAATACGGCGGGAAATCATCAGTGGAGTGACGGAGAGCCTCGGAGCTCTTCGCTGGCGTCGAGGTCCAAGGCCGTTGCCTCGTGACGTCCGCTGAGTGCCGCGCTCTCGTTGCAGGACGAGGCGCTCGATGCTTCGGCCAGGAAGATTCGTTTTCTGCATGGCAACAGAGCGCGAAGATATCGGAGGTCCCACGTCGCCTCTGTGCTGACTGCTGCCGTCTACGGAAGTAATATAAGGCCTTTCCCGGCGGAGTTGTCCGGCCCGATTTCCAGCCCGCCAGCGAGATGAACGCCTCCAGCTGCACGGTCGCTCGCTGCTGCGACGTCCAGCGGGCCGCTTGCGGCAACACGATAGCGTCCTGTCTCGTGAGATGAAGCACGGCGCGGCCACGCGCTGGGCTCTCGATTTTATTTAATGCCGCCGTTGGCGAGGAAACGGGGACCCGTGTCGTCCCCTGCTGCTGCTGCGGCGGCATGCTGCTGTCGCTTCTGATAGGCGCCCGAGGTTGTCAAGATGTTTGAAGGGCGCGCCTACCCTGCGTATCCTGTGCGGCGCGTTATTGAACGGGCATATTGAACGTAGCGTTGACTGGACCGAGGCATTCGGGCCTTTCTCCTGTTAGCGTATGTTACGTAAAGTAAAAGTGTTCTCTCAAACAATAGGGACTAGAACAGTCGCTAAGCATACGTAGTTAGGGCATTGAACCCTGTTATATTATCATGTCCTTGGACTTTGGTAGTGGAAATTTCCATGACCAGCACGGTCTTCTTCGGTTCCTGGAGGATACCCGCTTAGATAAAGAGTTTTGGAACTAGTCTAAGTTATTCCCTTTTTTGTTATTTGCGGTATTGTCTCTTGCGTCTCTTAAATGCGTGTGGCTGTTTTTTCTCTACCTCTGTCTCTCTGTATTTTTTTTTCCTTTGCTATTTTGTTCGCTTCCCATCTCTGATGAGGTCGAAAACCAGTACCTCCAAGTAGGTTGAGATATTCTAATTCTCAAAAGTAAACCTTCTGCTACCAAACTTGCTAAATGGAATTGAATGGAACAAAAAGGTGATTGAGTAAATCGAAAGTTGATTAAACGGAAATGTTAGATATAATCTTCTCGAGGCATCCTCACCGCCATATGATGCTAAAAGAGACCACCGCTCGTGGAGATGGCAAACAGACCTTGTTATTACAGAGCGGTCTACACATACAAGATGAGTATGACACTTTAAGCGTACGCAGCAAATTTGGGGGCTGAATGTGACGTTTTCATTCCTTTATGAAATGGAGGGCCCGTCAATTGGGTGAAGTACGGTAGCCTTCGGGCGTAAGCCACTTCTAGGGACAAACGCGCACTCCCCAAATCCTTGTGCGCTTAAGTACATTCTAAAAGAATCGCACAGGGCCGAAGACATCATAACCGTCCGACATATTCAACGCGCAAGCTTAGCGTGTCGCGTTTAGCGTGTTTCTGTAAATAGAATTTAAGAAAGGTTCTTCGTTTCTGCGTCGCCAGCACGCGACAAAAAAACATTGTTACAAAAGAATGATGCTGCTGAAAAGTGCCTGGGTTGGCAAAACGTTTCTCTCTTTTTATATCGACGAGCAAGTTGGTTATATAGTGTGTTTTGACCAGTGTTGGAGGTAACGCGTTACTAGTAACGACGTTACTGGTAACGCGTTACATTTTTCGCTAACGCAGTAACGTACTCGTTAGTATTCTGAATGACTAACGAGTAAAGTATTTTCGTTACTTTTTTACGGTATCGGCTATCAAATTGCGTTACTCGTTACTCGTTACTTTTGACCAAAACTGGTGAAATACATTAGGTATTTGGGAAAAGGTCACGACGCCTGATCTAACGTTTAGAATAGCAATCTTGTGCATAAAACTGGAGACGTTAGGGGAACTAAATTTAGGTCACTAAGCTCAATGGAGGATCTAGCTTCTCTGCTCGAGGGGCAACTACTTGCGCTCGAGCACGCAATGCCCAGGCAATGCCATTACTTGCTGCTAAGACTTCTGAACCTTCGATTTCCTAAAACGGTGGGTTTTCCACTTATCAGTCCATCTATTCACCCATCCATCTCAAAATCCTGCACAAGCTTATCGCTGCACGGAACCAGCATCCGTCACAGTAAACTTAAAAAAAAAAAATCTTTCTGACCAAAAAAGACATCCGTTGAAAGGCGACACTATCTCGCTTCTCGAAGGCGAAAAAAACCTTCGGCTACCAGCTAATTCCGTTCGTCCTCCTTTTTTTCTTTTTTTTCATAGTGTCACCACTCACAAGGCTTGAACGAACGACTGCGTTACAGCCTCCCTCCCCTCCCTCCTCTTCCCCCTCTGCTTTGTGCAGCAGAGGTGGACAGCGGGGGGGGGGGGAGGGGGAGTGAGAGACATCCGTTTAAAACAGTGGACATAGTGGCGAAGCGATTTGCTCGTTTCTCTAGTTACAAAAAAAAAAAAACACCCTTTGTGGAATTTTTTACTCTCGCTTTCCCCCTCGCTGCCTGAAAGTTCCTGACCCACTTTTGTACACAGAAGAATCTTTCGCTTGATTAGTCTTTACTTCCTTAAGGTCATAATAAAAAAAATAAAAAAAGTTTTAAACCTGGAAAGAGAACTTACAAACACGAAACCTTTTTTTTTTCGCAGAAAAAGGAAGAGTTACTGCTGGTAAGAGGCAGCAAGTGATTATAACCAGTGTGCTGGTAACCGGTGTCCTGTTCCACATAGTGAAGTAAATCAGTCTCTGGTAATAGTATGAACCGGACTGTTACTAAAACCGGCGTAAAGATGAGGGGTGTTGGTTGGCTGGTTGTGTTCCAGCAGTCCCCGTTTGCATGCTGCCAAACATACGTACTCGAACACAAAAGTAACGTAAACGTAACGTAAAAGTAACGTTCGTTATTTTTGAAAAGTAACGGTAACGGTATATCGTTACGTTTGTAAAAAAGTAACGTAGCTCAATAACGCGTTAATTTTTACCAAACTAACGAGTAACGCTATTTCGTTACTTTTTTTGGGTAACGGGCACAACACTGGTTTTGACGAGGTTATTGAGTAAAGTCTTGACAAACCCCCTGTTCTTCAACATCGTATATTTTTCTCAGTATGAACCTGCTCTAAAAGTTTGTTTACAGCTCCATTTTTTCCATAATAGTAAATAACGCGATATTCTAAATGTGCGTTGGCAAGCGTGACGGTACAAAGTAGCAGCTGTCAAAAATAGCACCTTTGCTCGTGTGAAAAAAAAAAAGTTACAGTTTTTATTTAAGCGTTTCTTTTTTTTTTAAAGTTGCATAATTTGCCATACCAAATTGGAGCGCCAGAGTACGCGTGTCTCATAAACTGGAGCCTCAAATTTTGATTTTCTTTAGTTTTTGGAGTTGTCACAACGCTCCCAGAAACGTGTGCAGCCGTAACGTCCGACGCAGGCGAAGAAAAAAAAACACGTTTCATTACTAACAGTTTAAACTTAACAAACCTTCACAATACGGAAACACCCATAATTTCCCCCTTTTATAGCGTTATTTTTTAATTTTTTAATGAACTGTTTTAATGGAGCCAGCCGGCTACCCGCAATCGTTTAGCGCGAAATTTTGTAAGAGCTGTCAGAGACGAAGGGAGCGCGCGGCCTGCACCGTCGACGACATCCGTTCAAGCACGAAGACTGGGTGACACGCTGTCTGCATTAGCGCTGTCTCTTTCTCGTCAGTTAGAGTCCGCCGTTCTTGGAACACCGACATGCCGAGAAAGTTATCTCATTATATCATATCCGCGGTACTCCGTGGGATAGCCGCAAAAGTTACACGGCCGTGACGCGCCTTCGGTCCCTCTGTAACGACGCGCTCGGTGAAACGTTTCGTTACTGCGACTCGCAGAACTTGACAAGGAACTGGCATCATAGCTGTCTTTTGCAAACTGTACCCGGGCATTTGATTATTATCGGATGTTGTAACACTTCCGAAGATTCACTCTCCTCTACACCGCGCTTCTTTTTTTTTTTTTTTTAAGGCGCTTACGGGTGCCTTTTTATCCATAACGTAAACAGATGCGGTCGTACTGAGTAGAATATGATGACGTCGCTTCTCTCTGGCATTTCGGGGGTGCGCCTTTCTCACATTTATGATTTTGCCAGAGAATAGAATAAAATAAACATGCTGCCTGCCTCCTTCCACCTTCATCGCTTCTTCTCACGGTACCAGCCAACCTACTTGTAGCGCTCTTTTGTCTTTCTTCCCTCACATGTTCTTGGAAAAACGAGTGATTTTTCTACCGTTCTCCACTGGCGGGGAAAAGATAACAATGCATTGCCTAGAGAACCATGTTATAAAAAAGAATGCTGAAGTGTATACTTTATTATATGCGGAGGAAACTAAGTTAATGAATACTTCGAAAGAAGATTTTCAGCAAAATGTTCATGTCTGCGATATGTCACCCGGGTGGCGTTTGATGCGCCATGTCATTATCAGTGTCGTATACAAGACTTTCGCTTTCGCTAAAGACATTTCTTTTTTTTTTACTCGTCGTTCGCAGATGTTAGTGCGAGCAATGTACGTAGGAACACTTTTTAGGGCGTATCATATGGCGGCCTCTGGCAGATCCGCTCCGGAAAGCGTATTCGTGGTGCGTGGATCCCCCCAAAAATGTTGTATCGATTCGCCGCACGGTGCCGTCTTTATTTGCATGATATCCGTTAAATTGCGACCTCGTGATACGTCCAACGTTACTGACATCTATACATTGTAGCGAGTGCCCTCAAGCAGCATCAATTGAGGGACGTTGTCAGGACCCCCCATGGAGCGCGGCCTTGACCATCAGAATCGTGAAACTAGTTCTTGGCCTAGTTCGTGTGTGACAGTTTAGTTATGGTAACTTTGACACCTCTAGTTCAGAATCTTGTGATGCTGACCTGAGTGGCAGCACGATTTTCTGCGATTTCCTTATTCACGCTTATAAGATAGTTTTAAACACCAACTCCTTTCCATGTGGATGGTTGAGCGCCTCGATGTCTAAATTACGCAAACGAAGGAGGGACATGAAAGACAAACAGGCGACACAGGCCTTTCCCCTGTGTCGTCTGGCCTCGCGATGGTCGTACTGAACACCATAAGTCACGTCCTACGTTTCTGAAGCCGTCGGCGACTATGCAAGCAGCGCTCACTACTAAGAATGCCAAGGACTTGGTCCTCCGCCGCGTCAGCGACGTAGCAGCGGCCGTCCTCGTATCGGTCTGCGCCGCGCGAGACAGGGGTTCGATTTTCAGGGGCGGACAACTCTGCCATCATATACGAGCGACGACGTCACGACGCGTCGCACGCTTCCTGCCCCAGCAAAACATCCGCTCGGGCTTCTCCAGCCGCGGGGGGAGGGAAGGAGGGGCGCTCTGGACCCCGTTCCCGTCGAGACTCGTCTTCCGCAATCCACGAGCACGTGAGGCATATACTCCCGTTCCCACTGGGGTTTACATTACCTAAACAAAACAATGCTATACTGCCCGCGTAAAGGCAAACGAAATCGCTCCCTACTCTCTCTTCACAGGTTCTCTCACTTGCATTCGGAGATTCGCGCTTCTGCGAAGCAACTATAGGTCTACTGTCTAAAAGTGCGGCCATACTGTTCATAGACCATACAAAAGATAGTCTGCAAAGATTGTCTGAGGAGGCCTTCCGTGTATGGCGGTCACGTTGGTCATGCAAAAACTGTCTGCGGACATCTTCGAAGCATGTACGAAGCGAACAGACTTCGAGCGTGCTTGAGGAATGTCCACAGATATAATTCTGCCATCATGTCTGCAGTGCACACCGTGCCACTTGTATATGATAAATGCGCAATCCGACTTTGGCTTAAAAAAAAAAAAAAGTGTGAAGTTTGTATTTTTGCGGAGCCCGGAAAACACGGCGAACAATAGAAAGATCTGGGCGAATCAGGATACTCGGAATGCGATTAGACAAAAAGAAGAAAAACGATGGGCATGACTTTTTAATCGCACATTGTCCCTGCGAGCATCCCATATTTTCTACATGATATTCGCCCGTTCTGCAGGAAAACGAACTCGCACTAATGTGTAAAATGTACACTTAAAAAAAAAAGAAAAGGACCGTGAGTTCACTTTTTGCAGAACATGGAGAGAGTCAATCACGGCGAACAATTGAAAGATCCCAGCGAATGACAACGCGGATAAAACAATTATATCTGAAAAAAAAAAGATGCCACGTGCTTAGGGACAATGAGCGAGTAAGGAGTATTCGCACGAGTGAGCAATACCGGGGGGATTTCTCTCCGGCGCGCGCATCACGCGACGAAAACGTCAGGCTCTTTTTGCGATGCGGTGCATTGACGTCAGCTACGTAGCGGAGGGAGGGCGAGAGGGACGCTTGGGCGGCACAAAGAATCCTGGTTTGGTGGCGGATCAGTTTGTCTTCCATAATAATTTGTCGTTAAACTTTGGTGTCAAATGTAGAGCTCGGTAAATTCGTCAGCGGTGTTGTCAGGTCTGGAAACATCTCAAATGGTCTGCAAACGCTGACATCCCTCCCCCGCCACTTCGTCGGGGAGAGGGTGCGTCAACAAAAGCTCGGGTCCCGAATTTGACGCAAAATCGCTTCGTTCTATGCGAAAGCTTATACATTTCATTACTCTGTTATGCATTTTCACTGGATTAGTTATTAATAGGCACCACTTTGCAAAATCAGTGTATTCTCAGGTAATAAAGGTTTCTCAAAGATTTGCCGCTGTGCGACGCGCGTCGGCCGTGTTTACGCACGCACCGCCCTCTCCTTGTCGTCGTTTCAAGCGCTTGCGTGCATAGTTGCCTTTCCCTACATTCTCCCGGGGTGGCGGTCTGGTCGCGCGTGTCTAGTTCCCTCTGGCCCCTCGGGGCCGGTCTGTGTCGTGTGCTAAACAACTTCACTGGTCATTCACCTTCACAGAGTGGAATGGCTCATGATTTTTTTGTGACGAATTGTATCCTGAGTTTTGTCATTCGCTGGGGCACCAGATCGCCGCGATGTGGTGTCTCGTGTCCTGCAGGATACTCACAGACATTGTTAGGGTGCACAATCAATGACAACTTAATAAACGTGGGGCCTAATATGATGTCGTTTCTTGCTCCGTGATTCGTTCTTCGGTGCGCCTGTATGCTGATGCCGCATGCTTTTGACTAAGAAGCGAAAATATACAGGGTGTTTTTTTTAAGCTTAACAGATTTGTTTAAAAAAGCCGTGAAAGTTACACTTATGCCGCTTGTGGAGGTGCTTTATACGGCCAGGGGACATATTAAAGGGGCGATGCCACAATTTTTGTACTTTGCGCAAATACCGCTTAGAACGGATCCCTGACGTTAATGACCTATGAAACACGCGTTCGTTTTTCATCCCACGTAATAGAAGTCCCAGAAAAAATATTAAAGGAGCTGTGCAACGATATTCAGTTGGAATGTTTTTCACTTTACACGAGCTTACTGGCACTGGTGGGACTCAAGGATACTCACACGCAACGCCACTGGCCAAGAAACTCCTTTGTTGCGGTGTAATTTCAAGGACAAAAGCGATCATTTTCATTCAATCTCCCCTTTGCAAAATTTGATGACGTAACGTGGGGATCGCAGTACACCCATATGACGATATTTGAATGTGGTTCATAGATTGGACCCGAGCATTGCGTGGGCACTCGATTTGGGCTCGTGATAATTACTAGCTCGAGAAGCATTCGGCTAGTGGCCCGTGTCCAACCGCTGCACGGACGACAATAGCCGAGCCATAACAATGTCTGGAACTCAGCGCGTGTCCTGTGCTTTGCCAACACCAGCGCGTGGCTATGATTAACATTGGCGGCATATATTCGATTCCAGGTCACGTGGCCGCTTGTTCTGGCTGCGAGTTGAGGGGGTGAACGCTGCTCGTTTTTCTTTTATTTTTTCTGGGACTTCTATTGCGCAGGGTGAAAAACGAACGCGTATTTCATAGGTCATTAACGTCAGGGATCCGTTCTAAGTGGTATTTGCGCAAAGTACAAAAATTGTTGCATAGCCCCTTTAAAGAAAAACGAGCAGCGTTCATCCCCTCAACTCGCAGCCAGAACAAGCGGCCACGTGATCTGGAGCCGATTATATGCCGCCAATGTTGATCATAGCCACGCGCTGGGGTTGGCAAAGCACAGGACACGCGCTGAGTTCCAGACATTGTTATGGCTCGGCTATTGTCGTCGTTGCAGCGATTGGACACGGTCCACTACCCGAATGCTTCTCGAGCTATAGTAATTATCACGAGCCGAAATCGAGTGTCCACGCAATGCTCGGGCCCAATCTATGAGCCGCATTCAAATATCGTCACTGGAGGGTACTGCGATCCCCTCGTTACGTCATCAAATTTTGCAAAGGGGAGATTGAATGAAAATGATCGCGTTTGTCCTTGAAATTACCCCGCAACAAAGGAGTTTCTCGGCCAGTGGCGTTGCGTGCGAGTATCCTTGAGTCCCACTAGTGCCAGTAAGCTCGTGTAAAGTGAAAAGCATTCCAATTGAATATCGTTGCACCGCCCTTTAAAGGGGCTAATCGTAACGATCAGTCGGCTAATTAATTAAAATTCGTTAATTAACTTTTTAATTAATGAAAATAGACATATGGTTCCAATTAGAAATTTGCTCAACGTCATCGAAAACCCCCAAATCAGTCATTTTCAGAAAGACTTTGAGCGCGAGAGAAGCGTAGAAGTGCACTGAATTTACCGCTCGTGGAGCAGGTACAAAGCTAGAGGTTGCGATAAGGCGCCCGCGCGATTTTTCCGTCTCTTATCTAGCCCCAGCCTTGTACCTGCTCCACGAGTGGTAAATTTAGTGCACTAATACGCTTCTCACGCGCTCAAATTTTTTCTGAAAATGACTGATTTAGGGGTTTTCGATGACGCTGAGCAAGTTTCTAATTGGAACCATATGTCTGTTTTCATTAATTAAAAAGTTAATTAACGAATTTTAATTAATTAGCCGACTGATCGTTACGATTAGCCCCTATACTATGTCCCCCTGGCCATGTAACTCACCTTCACAAGCGGCATAAGTGTAACTTTCATGGCTTTTCTAAAACAAATCTGTTAAGCTTAAAAAAAAAAAAACACCCTGTATATGTTTTCAAGCGCTCACGCCTCGTGTTTCTGAAGCTGTCAGTGGTTATAGAAAACGACAAGGTCTGCCGTTTTTTCCTCTTTCCCAATGAAACGTCAGCCATCACAACGCCGTTCATGCGTTGACAGGGCCCGAGACCCAAACCTATCGTCCGCCAAGTAGTAATTAGACAAGCGCTGACGCAGAATTGATGCCCTAGCAGTGCCCGTTCTCAGTCGTCGATCCACGGCGTGAAAATTGAAGTGCGCGGAGGGTCGCCGTTCGTGCGAATGCTTTCGCAAGTTGCCGTGTGGAAGGACAATAACTCTTTGCTTTACGTTATGGATTGCGGCATGCTGATAACATGTCTCGATTATAGTGATGCCTCTCCAAAGTTCACGAATATGCAGTCGCGTATGTCGGTCCCTCGGTGTTTGCTAGCCAGAATAAAAACGATTAAAATATCGGCTCTTTGTTAGCAAAAAGGAAAACAGCTTCATTAGGTGAATGATACCAGAACGAACAATGATACATTGCTCGCTCGAATGTAAATAGTATAGAAACGCAAAACTAATGCTCCTTCAAGCTCAATGTATCAGTGTGTGTTGTAAAGACCGCCGGAAGGTAGTAGTCCTTCTCAGTATTGAGTTTGCTCTTGAGTGGCAATGAACGCGGCTCTAGAAAGTACTTTCCTCGCGCGAGTATACTTATGCACGCAGAACAATTTGCAGCCTCTAGAGACAGCACCTTTAATTTTTCGGCACTGCACCCAACTTGTCAGTTGAGCGTGGGAAATGTAATGAAGGCTGGTTCAGGCATTAGCGTTCCAGTGTGCATCGCAACATAATTCTCGTCCGGCCACAGAGGGCTTAGAAGCCATTCGCCGGAATGCCGCTGGATTACACGAGCAGTGCGTCGTCGTGTTGGCCGGGCCACGAGCACTCGTCGTCTTGCGCTCGTATAAAAGCGGTTCGCGGATGAACTGGATTGTGCCGGGGGAGTCTCCCAGAGGGTTCTTCGATAAGAGGTTTATCGCCGAGATGATGCTGACAACCGGCAATGCTATTTTTAGGCCTTGTTTGCGCCTGCTAACTCAAAGGGCTTGTCAGCCTGCCTTTGTGAGGACGACCCATCGACAACAATGTTGCGCAGCCGCACACCGAAGATTGGCCGCTGCTCGGATGTGACCCCGGCTCTCTTGTTTGAGATTAACTAAAAAACGCAAATGTGTTCTGAAAAAAAAAATGAAAAAAAGCAAAGAAGGCAGGCGGTGTTTACCATGAGAGGGATAAGTGAACTGACATTACATGTTCACATTGGCGGTTTTTAGCTACCTACTTCTACAAGAATCACATTTATAATCTCTCTTTCTATTTATTTTTATAGGGTGTCCCAAGTCTCCAGGCTCCATCTAAAATGGACCGTAAAAATCGACGTCTGCAGGTAGCAACCTAATCTTTTCGTCAAAGGTGTATTTCACAGGTCAGTTTTTGCTTGTAAAATTAGAAAGCGTAGCTCCCTTTCTGTAAAAGATAGGGCCAAGAAACTTTCCAGGGTCAACGGCGGGCAGCGACACAGACAACCAAGTCGAGTGGCGGGTGCGCTTGACGCTCGTATTGATAGATGGCGCTACCTTCTTACCGAGACGGCTCGCGACCACCGTGGTTTAATAAAATGAACATAATCTTTTTGTAATGTACCTTTGGTTAAAACATAAATGCCGACAATAAAAACAAAACTTAAAGTAAAAGAAAAAAAAGCGCGTCTGTATAACGACGGTGTTTTTGCTGCCAACGATTTCGTCTGCGTGTCGTCTGCTTTCTTTCGCTGGTCGGCTGCACCTTGCGACGCTGCTCCCGACGCCATCTATCAAACGCGCGCCAAATGCGCTCCGCAACTAGACTTGGCCGTCTGCGTCGCCGCCCGCCCTGGACCCTGGCAAAGTTATTGGCCCTAATTTTTACAGAAAGGGAGCTACGCTTTGTAATTTTACAAGACAAAACCGACCTGTGAAATACAGCTTATTACAAAAAGTTTATATTGCTACGTGCAGGCGTCGATTTTTACGGTCCATTTTAGATCGAGCCTGGTGACTTGGGACACCCTATATAATTATTTTTTTTATTTTTAGGGGATCTTAGGCACAAGAAACCTCGTTTTTTGCACCCTCTTTCCTTCTTTTAGCCACAAAAAAAAAGAAAAAGAGTTCTTCCGCGCATTAGTTGTTTCTATAGTTCCACTGGCTTCCTCCTCCCTTCTTTTTGTCGATCAAGTAGTGTAGAAATTTTACCTCCAAGCGTTTCTCCATTATTTAAAAAATACTGGCATCAAGGTTACACAAAAAGTTTACGGCAATTAAACAGAAAAGAAAGATCATCACTATATGAAAATATTTATGAATATGACTCAAAGAAGCGCAACATTCCCATTGTACCCACTATGCCACCCATAGCCGCCTCGCAACTTTTGCAACTTCCATAACTATACAATATGCACGCGGATTCATTATCGATATTAATAGCATCCCAGCCGTCCTCCTAT
Organism: Ixodes ricinus; assembly: GCA_037355805.1. Taxonomy (NCBI): domain Eukaryota; kingdom Metazoa; phylum Arthropoda; class Arachnida; order Ixodida; family Ixodidae; genus Ixodes; species Ixodes ricinus. The sequence goes on from JAZHYW010057944.1 coordinate 101,159, forward strand.
TTCTAGGGCTGCGCGACTTCCCGTGCGTGCGGGAGGATCGAAGGAGAGAAACTTCACTCGCGAGAAATTGCACATAACATTTTCGACGTGGTCGCGCAATTGTTTCTCCACGCCACGCTGCCAATTCAGTTTGCCGCCACATTGACGCGTACACACACGGCGAGGTCTGTCCGCCAGCTTAAAGCGGTGGTCACGCCACTTTAAGCTGGCGGACCGCCGCAACAAAACATACATAAGAGAGGCTGCAGACACTGTCTAAGGCCTGTTTTTAAATGCAAACGCATTAACTGTCTCATGGAGTGAGCTGACGTCATCAGTTTGAAGCGCGAAAACGGCACATAGATTCCCCGATCCTTCGGTTCCATTGGCTGGCGCGCGTCGACGGGGCTCCCATTGGCCGCTGCGCTCGTCAGTTTCCACGACCACTCACCTCATGGCGCTGCGTGTCCATCAGCGCGGAGCGTCCAAGGTCACCAGGGGAGCACACGCGCCGACCGGCGACAGACGAAAAATACGCAGCAGGCGAAAAAGGGAGCGGACGAGGGGCTTGCATGCTTTTGCATTTACAACTCATAAGGAATGCTTAGGTGTACCTCGATCTTTTCTTTTTCTGTTATGATGACCCTGTCACATCGGTCATACTGAAACCGTCTCCAGCCATGTTGTAATTATACGCGTGTGTAAAGCAAACATGCCATGTAACATTGCTTGAGACGGTTCCGCAGATACTGCTGCAATCGTGTCTGCAGGCCGTGTCTTTTGTGTGACTACGGCTTAAGAGACGCGGGGCGTGGCGAGCATCTCATTACGGCTCGGCGGGCAATCAGATTGCGGCATCTGCCGAATAAGCAAGACGAATCACGAAGCGCGATTAAAATAAGCCCCGCCCCGCGTTTCTGAGGCTGTCGGTGATTATAGTGCGAAAACTAACCCTGCCTGACGTTCACCAGACTGTGGTGGTTCCACGAATGGACGCCGATGCAACACCTTTCGTATCTAGACCGGGAGTAGCGAAACATAATCTCTGAATCTACGGCGAAAAGAATCACTTAGTGCGCTGCCGAACTGAGGCATGTAGACACGTTCGGCCGTCGAACCTCGGTGTGTAGCGTTGCGGTTGCTTTCTTTGGTATTCGTTACCCATGCATTCGCTACTAATTATTGCTTTTTTCAGCTTAGATTAGGTACTGTGATTTGACGGTGTCGTTTTCAGTCCTTAAACTCATGAAAGGGAGAATTAAATTCGAGTGGTTATAAGTCCTTTAATTTTATGCCCTACATTGTATCATTTGTATCACTCGGAGCTGGTGTGCTTGCACCATAATCTCACCTCGAAGCAGTTTTGCGTATATTTTTTTTTTTCGAAAAGAGGGTTTCTATGAGTTCCTGACAATACGCCCCGAGGCTCCATGCAGAATTACTACCAAAACGGAGCGGAATTTTTTTTCAGTGAGTAGTGCGAGCATTAAAAACGTATTCCCGTTCATTGTTACGTTGTGTGAGAATCTTCATGTCTATCATGCGTCTACTTCAGAACCTTGTGAGCGAGGTACTGGGAAAAAACAAGCGCTTTTTCGTTTTGTTTTTTGTTTTGGTAACCATAAAAGCACGAATGGTTTATTTTTCCGGCGCTGAAAGTAAAGGTTTTCCGAACGTCAGATTAGGCACATTTGAGAACACATGGCAGCAACCGAAGACAAAGACAAAAATAAACCTGAGTCTAGCGCGCAACAGTATACAGGTCTCCTCCTTGCGTCATTGTCTTCGAGCGCGACCTTGTGCTCTCAAATTCGGCACCAACTCGCCCAACGTTCATTACAGTTAAATTTCGTTAGGTATACATACAATAAAAATTACTGTTTTTGTCTACTGTGCTTCTTCACTTTTAGGATAAGGGTAGACTGTTCTTAGATTGTCTAAGGGCGAGGGAACAACCGCATAGATGTCCAGATGGAAATAGGAAGGCTCGAAATAAGAAAAACTTGGTGATGAAAAAAAAAAGGGGGGGGGGGGGTTGTTTGTACCACAGGGGTGCGTCAGCGGAACAACGTGGCTAACTGATAAACTGTTGATTTAAATTTTAATTGCTTGGCAAATTCAGTTCTATAGATACAAATAATGATATGGATGGTCATTTTTGTGACGGCGTTCGCACCTGTTCCGGGGATGCTCAGTAAACCGCTCGGTGGACAGAGTTGTTGAGTGTGATGGTGGCACTTCCACTATCTCAAGCGCGCTGATATCGGCTTTCTTCCTCTGGAACGAGTAAAGGCTGCACATCCATTACTTGTTATCGGTTGTCATTCCGAAAACTGGGCTACCTACGACATCTACCGCAAACATTGGTGCGGTCTGGAGGGAGATCTGTTTCAACTTGCCACTCGGTTGGGGCGATAGCAGCCGAGAAAAGGGAGCAAATATGATGTACTGTTTATTCTTCGCGAGAGACGTCAAGTGGCCAAAGCAAGCGCGGAATGGCTTTTGGCGGCGGCCACTTCAAACACACCGATTGAGAATATTAGTTTCCTTGGGCTGTGCCTTTTTCATTTTTTTTGTCTTATTGTTTTTGGTCACCGAAAGATCTCTTTTAAATGTGGCTAACTCGCAGGGAGATTCCTAAGTTGCTTTCTTCATGTTTCAAAAGGTGTCCGCATGCTGTCTTTTCCGTTCACCTGCTAAAGACTTGTCAATTAAGCTTATTTTTAATATGTAAAAAGAAAGAATCGTCTTGAAGTTTCCTCCTCGGAGAGCCCAACGAAGCCTAGAATTCAAGGTGACATAATTCAGAAGTTCTTATGAGCTGTCGTATAAGGCGAGTGTCGATAACTGACCTCTCTTAATAGCGACCAAGTAATTTCAGCCGTCAAACATTCATAGACACAACGTTTCTTCAATGACGTCAATTCATCCGTCGTCACAAGCAGCCTTCATGCTATGAAGTCGAGATCCAGAATCCCAATTGACTAGAAAATCAGGCTAAGGTCACGGATGAGTGTCATCCACGCTCAAGGGGCTGAGCATTTTCTGCAAGCCGTGTTTTTAGTTTAGCAAAAACATCATGGTTAGAGCTTAATGGACTTTTATCTTTATGTGGAGATTACGCCACCAACAGATTGAATCGCGAATTGTGTTCAGTTTTTAACGTCGATTGAATCAAACACCCCATTGGCACCCTTGAGAAAAGGAAGCAGTGGCGGCGAGTTTTTCGAGTCCTCGAATAATTTCCCTTTCTCTCGTCAATTATAAAAATTGGCACTGACGCTAAGTCGTAATATATTCTTTTCGCCATTAGCCGCGAACGGTTGCGTCCGTATTGTTAGTTCGTGACGCTACGAAGCAACGATCTCCAAGACGAAACTTTGTCAGCCCTTTTTTGGCGGGAGGCCGCTACGAATTGTTTCATAAAAATGCAAACTAAAAATGTACGTCACGAAAAGATGGACCTTTCACCGAGTATGTGGGCCGAGAGCCTATACTTTGTAAGGGCGGCGATAATGAAAAACGATGTTACTCTGAGAGAAAGTGGACGCGCGGAAATTTTTAAAAGCGTACCTCCATCAAAACACACCATGTCACCCTTTTTGTTTGTTTTCATTATCAGTTGTGGTATGTATAAACATAGCTTGTATGAAAGAAATATTTCTTTCATACAAGCTATCCCTCGCTGAAAAACAAAAACAAAAACCACTCAAACAAAACCAACATACGAAGATATTCAATGACAAAGAGTCTGCATAACGCTGTAAGAAAAATAAATACCAGTGTAGTCGCAAAAGGGCCTGACACCGCTGTCGCTTCTCACGAAGCTACAGCGGGGTCATTTGTTCAAGATATATGCATGACTGGTGAAAGAAAATAAATTACCGTACCTAATAACGCGTTGGATAGCCCTACTGCCCCTACTCTACCTTATGAGCCCGAAGGGGTCGTTCTTATTTTCGCGTGAGCAAAATGCCACTTCCTTTCCGAGAGTTCCTCTGCCTGTTCAGCTCGAATGCGAGAGTCACTGTACCGGATCTATAGCAAAGGAGTGAACCTGACGTCCCGCATACTTTATCTAGCCAGACAGTGAAATAATCTATCGTCAAAAGAAATACTTACACGTGGAAACCGTGAACAGATCGTTCCATGTGGAATGTTAGGTGAAGAATATAAATATGTATATTATCTTAGACTGGATAACCAGATAACTTCGCGTTTGTCTCCCGTCTGAGCTGTCTAGTACGGTCAACCACTAGTAATTTAATTTTTCGCTAATTATGTGGAACATTTCTTCAAATTTATTTCTGTTTATTTATTTATTTATGTACACTGCGATTCGTAGGTGGGATTTTAGCAGGTGAGCACATTGTTGCAAGTAGAACATACTGGCAAAACACAAACGAAGCAAACAAGCAAACAAAATATTTGCATTGTGATAGAACTAATTTAGATGGAAGACGAATAATGACAATGATGGCTACATGACTATATCGTTTGTAATGGTATTACAGTCGTTTACTGTTCGCAGGAAAAAGAAATACATATAGCAGTTATTACGCGAGCGAAAAGGAGTTATTGTTAGGTCATGCCTCTGCCGAGTAGTATATCCAGAAGAGAAAGTGATTAGTTCAGACATTAATTATTTGATACAAAACTTTCATTCGAGAATGCCGATTTCTTTCGTATAGAGACGGTAAATTAACTCGACAGAATTTCAGAAGTACGTCCAAAGTCAATATAAATAAAGCAAACGGCCCTTTTTTTCTTTTTTTGCTCACGATCAAGCTTTGTAATGTTAATCTTAGTGAATGGATCCCAAATGATAGCCGCGTTATCTACTGTTGGAAGGACTGTAGCTTTATATGAGAGGAGACGCAAAGAAGGGGTAGTAAGTTTTAGCGCCCTTCTAAAGAAGAACAACTTTCGAAGAGAATTATTTAGACGTCACGTAATCAATCTTTCTTGTCCAGGTAAGATTTTGAGTAATCCACAGTCCAAGGTACTTATATTGTGTTACTTCCAATAGAGACATATTATTAGTATTGTAAACAAACTGCAATGGACATTTTTGTGAGCAATATCATAAAAACCGTTTTTTCAAAGGTAATGGTCATTTGCCTTTTAGTACAGCCATGTCGCAATATTTTCAAAAGCCCTGTTTAGCGCTAGTTGATCCGAGGTACAACTTATCTCCAAGTAAATTATACAATCATCAGCGTATGACTTCATTTTCACTGGAACATCTTGTACAATGTCATTGATAAATAACAAGAAAAGGAGAGGCCCCAGTACAGAGCCCTGGGGAACGCCAAACGGAAACTCTGTCAGAACAGTGGACACCAAAAACTACGAATCGTCGACGGTTTGAAACATACACTGAAATTTATTTGACTAAGTGTGTGTTCTTACATATATCTTCCAATTTGTACAATAACTTTCTATGTGAAACCTTATCAAATGCCTTTGAAATATCCATAAAAAGAGCGTCAATTTGTTTACTGTTATTTATTGCTGAGCAGAAATCCTGAACACTTTTATTTAATGTGCGTACATGTAGAGAAACCTTTCCTGAATCCATGTTGATGTTCAGTCAAAATATTGAGCTCGTATATAAATTTTGATAAATTATTATGTACTATATGTTCAAGAAGTTTGCAGGCCGTTGAACTTAATGAAATTGGACGGTAGTTTATAAGGCGCTGTTTGTTTCCGTTTTTATGAAACGGTTTGACTGTGGCAGTTCTCCACTCGCCTAGAATTTCACCCTTGTACAATGACTTTGAAAGCAAAACAAACAAGTGCTTTGAGACCCATTGAGCATTCCTTAATAAGAATTTAATGGGGGTATTGTCAGGACCTCTAGATTTCTTAACATCGAGTTTCAAAAGCATATTCAATATATCATGTTCACTCATTTAAATATCAGGCATAGGTGGGTAGTGCACATCGAAACTTGGTAACACAACACTGTCTTGCGTAAAAATCAATTTGAAGTATTCACTAAAGGCATTCGAAATTATTTTTGATCATGCGAGAGATTACCACCAATTTTGAAATTATCACTCATTATAAAATTTGGAGATATCAATCGCCAAAATTTTTCTGGTGACGTGGATATGAAGTTTGGCAAAGATTCACCGAAATAACAACTTTTATATATGGTTAGTTGAGCATGAAGTTGTAAAGAAAGAACATGAAATGTTTCATTCAAACATAAGGGGTTTGCGCATGTTTTCATCTTATTTTTAATTGTTTCAATTGTCGTTTCAGCTGTAATGCTTTCCTATATATCCAGGGGTTCTTGCTATTCTGTTTCTTTGCAATTAGTGGTACAAAATGTTCGATTCATTCATTTAGAGTAACCTTGAACGAGTTCCAAAAGTAGTTTACAGCCCCAGTGTTATTCGTAAAATCATCAAAATTAAAACAAAGCAAATCGATCGTCGAGACATCGTCTGCACGAGAATAATTAGGATAACACTTCGACTTGTCTTTTCTACAAAGCAAAAACATCTTCTAAGTTCATTAGCACCGCCTTGTGATCGGTAATGCCTGAAAACACTTCACATTTAGCTTCAGAAAAATTGTAGCCACTTATGAAAGTAAGTTCAAGTATAGATTTAGAGCTTCCCTGTATTCCTGTAAAATCCTCGACGACTTGTAATAAGTTGAACGTAAAAGCCTATGTCCAACATTGCTTCACCCAATGCATCAAAAAAGTAGGCCAATCAACGTTTGGCAGATTAAAATCTCCAGTCAAAATAATCCAATCACCAGGCTTCACATGCCTACCTAGATAATCTTTTCAATATTCCAAACAGCAATAGAAGACGAAGGGGGCCTATAAAGTGCTCCAATAATGTATCTACGTTTGACGTGGTACGCATTGCAAAAAATGCACTCATTGTCAGGTATTTCAGGCATGCTTATTATATTTAAGAAGTTCTTAAACATAATGCGCACTCCACCAGCTCTACATCCACGGTCTTTCCGGAGTACCCTGTAGCCCGTAGGAACAAATTCTCTGTCATATACTGCATCGTTTAATCACGCCTCTGTCAGAACAGCAATATCTGGATCGTGACAAAGCAGCATTCCTTCTAACTCGGTGGCCTTGTTAAAGACGCTCCTACAATTGGCATTTAATTTGCGCAATGATCGTAGACCGTTTTTGCATCGTCAGCTCTCTGTCTTGTTCATCTTAAAGCGTGAACCCTTTCCTTCATCCCAACCGAAGAGCACACCGTCAACGGTCAGCTTATCATAGATTAGTTTAACTTTTGCGGCTTTTTCTTTGTCAAGAGCCGAACTTTTCCATAATTGTTTTCAAATTTCGCGAAATTTGAAAGAAAAGTCTTCAGTTAGCGATAATTACGTGCCTTTAAGCTGGGATTGACCTTAATATATGTAGTTACTTTTTCTCGATAGTCAACTAACTTCAAAATAGTGGGGCGGGATTAATTTTCAACCTTTCGAACAAGCCTATGACATCTTTCAATACCAGAAATAGTCATTCCCATTTTTTAAATCAGTTTTTTCATGCTCCTTTAGCGTGTCGGCATTAGCCTCATCCAAACCAATTACTAAGTCATTGTGCGGCTTCTATTTTCAGGTTATTCACTTGCGCGTCAAACATGAATACTATTGATTCCACCTCCTTTACTTGTTCTGTTACTCATTCAAGATAGTTACCTTCGGTCCAGTGCATCCATTCGCTAATGTAAAAGAAACTTTTTTTTTCAATTTCATTTTGGGTTTTAATGACGGAAGGAGCCGTTTAGATCTTATAAAACCATCATTATCTTGAGCGTGTTTCTGAGGTTGAAACTGAACACGCAGCTATTGTAGCACCAGCACTGCGATTTTATGCATCACTCTAAAAGCATTTAGTGCGTTCATTTTTCCTAAGTGCATTTGGGAAAGCCTATTTCTGAGTCTACCGAGAGAGCTCAGCGAGTGACAAGGCTTGTCATATGTTTAGACCGAACTAAACAGCCTGCGGTGAGGCACTGAGCATGACGTATCACCCTACTCAGGGCCAGCATGACATTTCACCATGCTCAATGCCAGCATGGCGTTTCACCATGCTTAGTGCCAGCATGACGTTTCACCATGATCAGTTCCATAGCGCAGACTGTTTTTTTTTTAAAGCTATAAACGAATTATAAGTCTCTTCATTTGCCGAGCTTCCTCCACAGATTGCGGCAACTGGCCTTTCCCACCTGCACTGAGGGAAAGTAGACGCACCAGATTTCCCAGATTGTGTTTACACAAAGTAGTCCGACGGAGCATGCACGTGTCTCATGCATAGGCCGATTTTAAAAAGGACGCGTTCAAGAGGCCGCTAAGCATATACACGCGGAAAGCGCCAATGAAGCATCCGATATACCTGCATTCATTCCTCTCTAACATTCCTCGACAAAACATCGCTGCGAACGCACTGATTTCGAACGACGTACAAGAACGGAAGAGCGAAGAACTTTTGTCGAGTGTGCAGAGCCACTATCTCTCCCTCCAGAGCGATTCGGTTAGTTCGATTCAGCTTTCCGCCCCTCTTGTCACACACAATGGGGAGAGTCTTGCTCCGGACTGCGGCCGCGTTAGCGGACACGGGGCTCCTGAAAGTTCGCAGTTTCGAGTCCGAGGCGGCTCCTTGAACCCACCCAGGCCCTCGTCGCGGTTGGCCCCATTTTCGAAAAGAAGAAGAAAAAATAGAAAGAGACTCGGTCGTTACGCAACGACTGATAATTCCACGCGAGAGATTCTCGGCAACCGAGATACGCACTTTCTGAAGACGTTGAGTTCACGTGGGTGGCCAACGACGCGGGGGCTATAGTTTTGAAGGGAGTATAATAATTGCACTCATTAGTCCTTCAATATTCGTTCTTATTAGACGCGTACACTCTAAAAAGGTATGCGAGATATTATTTTTTTCTTTTCATCAGAAAACTATAGTCATTGACAACTTAAGAAACATGGGGCGTGACGTTTAACTTGCTCGTTATTATTTTGCACATCGCATTTTTCAGGTCTAATAGAATTTCAAACCTGGTCATTCTCAGGGATCCTTTTATTGTTCACCGTGATTGGCTCTCTTTATATACTGAAGGAAAGTGAACGCAGAAACGCTTTTCTTAATGCTCAATCACCGACAGCTTACGATCGGTGAAGGAGTTCAATTATGAGAGCTCCTGTCACTTGGCGATCCGTTCCTGACTGACCTTATCGAGTGATACTGCAACCTTGCAAGCTGCAACAATGTGACGTGTTGGGCTAGTTGGTTTACTCTTGTCCAAGTTCTTTTTGCCTCTGTTTCTTCCCAAGATGTTCACTTGCAAGCTGCCCGCTGGTAACTCGACGATTGGAATCAGCCAGGCTTTCTAGCTCCTAAGTTGTCGATGGTAATGTCGAAACAGATCCCTCTATTTTTCTATATGACATACTCGGTTTTTCCCTTAGAAGCTCGTTGGCATGTTCGAGATGACAGCCGTCGGAGCGGGCGCGAAATTCGTCGGCTGCCGAATTGGTCATGTAATCAAACAGTTACATAAATGACACATTCCCGTCCCAACAATAACGCCATCGAGCCATATTCTCCAGACAACAGCGAAATTCAATCGATCAATTAATAGAAATGACATAATTTCTAATATGTCAGACATATCTTGCTTCGTGCTTTGTTCTTTGGCGCTCTTATTGGTGGATGCCACAATCTCGTAGGCTGCGGAGCCATTATAGGGTACTCAGGGCTCGCCACATCCCTCGTTTCTTTATTTATTTGGATCACGCTCGTGTGTTGCTTTTCTTGCGCTCATGTTCAATCACTGCGGTAACAATTTCAACGAGATCCAGAAATGTCTGAGGCTCGGCGTTTGTCCTTCCGACTGCTAAACCCAGCGCAGAGATATGTTATGGACACTGTATATAGGCCTTTAAGATCGGCCAGGTAACGTGGCCGCTGGATCCCTCTGGGAGTTGAGGTGATGAACGCTGTACTCTTCCCTCAAATTCATTTTTGAACTGCGAGTCCGCCGAGAGAAAAAAACAAAAAACAAATTGTACTGGCTTATAGACATTTTGCCAAATTAAATGAAGGTGCGATAGCACTAATACGCAGTTCCTCCTACGCACTCCCGTTCCTACACAGCGAAAAAGGGGAAAAGGGGGGGGGGTAGAGAGGGAAGTGTTAGCGTACCGTCTGCAGAGAGCCAATCGCCGCAATCTACGGAGCGGACTCGGCAGATAACGCGACTGAATATATTTTTAGACCTGTAAACCGGTCTCGGCTGCATCATTGAGCATAACATGATATAACGCGCTTAGCTGAATGTCACAGCCCAAACTGTGTTTCTATATCCAAACATATTTTCAGCTTCGTGATTCGCCGACCTTGCTCCATAGATTCCACCTATTGGTTCTACCGTGTGGTTTGCGAGAAAGCAGACGCTTCATATTTCTTAGAGTGCGCATCTGGCACAGGTATTTTTCTTTTTCTCGTTACTTTTCGTATTGTAGCCAGAAGTGCGCCTCCGTTGTACGCGCGGTCTGGAGCAATGGCTGCTGCTGCTGATGGGGCATTGATATCAGAGATCGTGTTTGTTTAAAAGAAGAATTAAGGGATACAGACCTGATTGTAATTGTTTACGTTATGGAGGGCCGTGATGGCGCCTTTACTGTAAATAAAATACAAAACAAGAAACGCTGAAGTTTTATTAAGAGATGATACTTGCAATTCATTTTAACACATGTTTCGCAATTTTCCATGAGGCAACGCATAAAACTATGCATTCATGATGGATAGTATTGGCGTTTGGGTAAGGTGCTAGTAGACAATGGTAAAATAAAAAGCGCACAAAACACTGAAGAAAAGCGGAAGACAAACTCCTGCGCAATGTGTTTGTTATTCTTCTCTTCTGTGGGAGTGTTTTATTCTCTGTGGGCTTTGTTATGGTTTCCGCGGCGAAGGTTACCAGTATAACATGTCGCGATACTTAAAGAAATGTTACCGGAAGTCATGCCAAAGAGAACGATTTTTGTATGTTTTGCGAAGAACAATAAATCAACCAACAAGGGTGTGAATTCATTGCCGAGTATGCAAAATCTGGGACCACGGCAGATATAAAACTTGTAAAAACCTCTAGTTGACATTAATGTAATATTTGAAGCAAAAAAAAACTACTTTTGTGCGTTTTTGTTTTGTTGTTGTTAATCGCGCATATAGTTGGATAATTCGAATGCCTACCTAAAACAGCTTGTTTAGGGCATTTTGATTTCGATCGGTTAGGCGATAGCCACGCCCAGGTGAAGTTTGTTTTATTGCATGCCCAAAATATAAGTTCAAACAACCAAACGCTTTAAAAGCCCGTGAACGATCCCGCATCCACAGCACATAACCCGTCCGTCGAACTTTGTAGGCATTTTGATTTGCGTGACGAAGATTAAGAACCACAAGATTACACGTAACCTAACCTTGCGGATAAAACTTCCGCTTTACAGACATCGCGGAACGTAGTAGCAATGTTCTAAACGGATCTCAGAATCACCAATTGTTCTTAATAACAACGCGAAAACGTTTTGAAATAGTAGGAGAAAAATAAAATCTCGAAGTGGCCACCTGCAAGAATTACGACCTAAACTTACATAGGTAGTTTTTACCGCGACGCGTTTTAGCGCGGCCTAATCTCATAAAAACAGTACTATATCATACGGGCACGTTTTTTCCAACAAAGTTCTAGTCCTCCGCAACCCCCTCCTTCAAAAATTAGAAAACCGTCCGATTTGGTTTGATTAACAGATAAAGGTAATATTCTCGGTAACATAGCACTCCTCCTATACCTGTATGTCCACGTTGACACTCAATCTTCTTCACGGTTCCAAAACGTAAATTTAGAAAAAAGGAAGAGGAAAGACATCATGTTCAAAGAGCAGGCGAGATGGTGGATATTGAAACGGGGATATACCTCTAAGGCGTGGATGAGGTAAACTTTTGTCTCTCTTACCGTATTTTTTTGTTTACCAGTCTTGTCGCAGGGTTCACCAACATAGTCAATTGGGAACGTTTCCATGCAATGTTCACGCAGACTCTCTCTTGCGAGATCAATAAACCTCGCAGTTCCCTGCGTACGAACGCATTTAATACTGGCCCCCTTTTTATCTTTCATTCTTTTTCGTGTGACCTGACATGACCTGAAATACTTCTATTTACCTGCTTATACTCAAACAGCAATGAAGATCAGATCTACGCCGTCGAGAGCCATGTCGTCCCATTATTTTTCTTAACGTGGAATTTTTATTTGCTCGCCACGGTAGACGTCCGGTGGCCAACCAAAACTAGGCCAAAGAGGTTAATGAAGCGCACTATTTTCGGAGACTGCATCGAGGCTAAGACCACTTGATATGGAGGTTAACAGGGAGACAGACCGACACACACACACACGTACACACACACACAAACACACGCGCGCACACACCTATATATGCACGAACACACGCGAGCGCACACATATGTTTATAAACACATACACACACACGCAGACACACAAGCGCACTCGCATACAGACAGAGAATACGCGCAATAGTGTGTTTGCAGACGCACACGGCGGAGCCTTCCCGTGTGCTGTCCAGCAGCAGCAGCAGCAGCAGCAACAGCAGCAGCAAAAGGACACACGGGGAATCAGTGGACTCGTGGCATGCGTTTATCGGCTTCTCTGGAATCGATAAGCGGTGAAGATGTGCCCCGTGCGTCGGGCCGGCGGAGGTCTTTTTGGCCGCTGATTCCGCGTCACTTGGAAGCAACTAATCTGCTGCGGCCGACGGGTGAGCGAATCCTTTGCCCGCGGACACCTTCTGATAGCCGCCACTGACCACTCGCCGCGTACACGCCGACTAACGGGCAGGGGAACCTTGCTTCGGCCGAGTCTTGTACTACTGCGGACAATATGATCTGAAACCGTCCATCATTTCTTTGGCGTACCTGCCAGCGTTTGAGAGAGCTAGGGTCCGGACTAGGAATAAAATGCGAAGTTGAAGTTCCGCACCTAGGACTGTTCGACAAATTGATAGATAATATAGAGCTTTTGTGGGAACCGCAGACTTGGAAAAAGGCCGGATCGGCTGTTTCAGCTCATGTTGCCCGCGCTGGTACACGCATTCGTGGACACATCCGTTGCTGTGTTTGGGGGATTGTTTTTGCGCTCGCAGGGCAGCGTCGAGTGACCTGCTGTTTACCTTTGGAGTCGCGAACCTCTATGTAAGCCTATTGGCTACGCTGCAAGTGCGTTCAAATAATGTCTATACAAAGGTTTTTTCGAGCCTTGTGTATTTACTAAATTGTAAGATATGTAAAAATGTCGTAAGGTACATTGTTTGAGTTACATTCGTTTAAAGATCATATTATATTATTGTTATTGTAAATTGTTGTTTAATTCTTTTCTTGCTTACACCTGAGTTGGAAGTTGCTTCCGTGGTAATTATAAAAAGAGCTGGGAATATCATGGAGTCTTATTCTTTGATCTGGATACTGGAAAACAAATGGTGCTTAGAGATAATGCTGTTTTGACAATATACTCAAGGAAAAAGAAACAAATCAGCCATTACCAGTGTTTATTTTTTTTGTTCGCCACCAGCTGAATTGTTCGTTCACATTTCAGTGAAGGAACATCAAACGCAATTACAAAAATGTCAATGTTGACGTAACCTACACAACTTCGGTTTATTTTTTATTAGTGAAACAACAGTGAGTGCGCAGGCGAGCTGGTGGAAGTTGATCATGATGAAGAATACCCGAGACTGTGTTGAAAGCTGGGAAACTTGGTCGAAGAAAAAAGACAGGGGAAACGAACGTCTCAAACTCAGCTACTGTTTTATAGTAGCTGAATTCGAGTTTTTTTATACTGTTTTCTGGTACTGCATCTTCCTGTACCAGTGTCAACTTTCTCTGAATCTAACAAAGAGAGTAGAATGGGAATACATTCCTTTTGATAGGCTTATCTTTTAAGTTATTGCGCGTTTGAATTTGTTTTAATTTCAGAACCGTTCCTTTAAATATAGCAGGTGTACCAAACAGGCGCCAAACCTTAACCGTAAAATCATGGCCGGGTTTGACCCTGCCGGCTCTGACTTCGCTAAAAAAAACATTAAGCGACAAAACATCTTATTGACTGGCCTCATTTCGGCCAGATTCGATCGTGACTGAAAGTATACGGTTAGATATTTTCGACAACTGGTTCGTTTTCTTCTCAGCAACTTGTTAGGCTCTTGGACCAAAAAAAAAAGTATAAAAAACGAGCTTTTTTTTTTGCTGTTAAGTAATTTTTGATAAAGTTTGTAATTAAGACTTGGTTTTATTTACATTTTTAACAAACATGAAGTACAGACTAGAAGAAAAAAAAGAGGTCTGTGTGTTCACTTTTCTGCCGAACACGAGAGAACGAATCTTTTACTGCTTGGTTGTTCCTGCGCACATCTCTCTTTTCACAAATAATCATATTGTGAACTTCGCCACTCAATGGGATCCTTTTATTTTTCACGGTGCTGGGCTTCAACCGTGTTCTGTAGAAAAATAAACCCAATGACTTTTTTCTGATACGCACATACTTTTTCTAAAAAATGTACAATATCCCTCAAACTTTTTTAGAAAAAGGTAAATTACGCATTGCTGGAACGCTATTTCTCCGCCCAAATGTAGCACTGGTCCAAACCAGATATCAAACTTTTAGAACTAACCGTTATCTCGATCAAAATTTATAAACGATTTTCTGAAAACTTTATTGGGAACGGTGTCGCCCGTTTTTGATAACTAATACGAAAGACACACGTCCTCCATTCGGGACAGCTAAAAACACCGTAAGCCCTACTGCGTATTTGTTTTAATATCTTTCTGCGGGAGTACTCATGTAGCAGAGGGTGTATGGGGCTCGGATGTGACATAAGCGGTTATGTTTCATAGTTATTGCAACAAATGATCACGCTGCAGCCGCGTGTACGGTTGCTTAATCACACGTGTTTCTCGAGGCTCTCCTCCGGCAGGCAGATAGACACACTGCAGTAACTTTCCACGGTAACATAGTTTTGTTCGCGAAATGTCAACACGTCGCTTTGGTGCACTCCGTTACGGCGTTATCTTACGTGTTTTCTTTCGTTCGTAAATCTTGCCAGTATTCTTTTTACTTTGTGAAATATCTTGACACACATAGCTTTTTCTTTTTCTTTTTCGAAACGGAGTTAGCATGCTCTCGTGTTTTCTTAGCGGCCTCTTTCATCTAGATTGTCCAGGTCGTTTACAATTCTGACTCACTATATTATCATATTAGTCCGAGGCGACTGCATGTATGTCTGCACTTATTTGGTAAGTGCTCTTCTGCGCTTCTGCACAGCGTGTTGATGTACCAGTAGCGCTCAGCAATCGACCGTGATAATTTTAACTACATTATTTGGCCATTTCTGTTCTTTCTATATGTGTTTTAAGATGACCGCGTTGTATGAGACTTTTTCGGAGAACTGCCATTGCTGCTTAACAAAGTATATTTTGTTTATTTCGCAAGCAATTAGCTTTTTATAAACGGTACCGTGATACGTTCAGGGGCCACTTGAATAATTTGTGTTTCGATAACGAAAATCGATAAATGGTGAGATCGTCTTGCATCGACCAGATGCACGAATCACAATGCAGTTGTGCGATGACCTCCTAGCTCTGGCTTACTTTTCTCGCCACCACTTCCAGCGGGCAATCATAAACGTTTCGCGGATTTTAATTGTTTTATGAATCGGCGCACTCTATTTTAAAACAACGAGCGAATGTTGGGTTTATCAGAAAATGCATTACGTCAGTGCCAAAACTCCCGTGTACTTTATTCGCCTCCGTGAATACAATATACCCCTGTCAGGTTGAAATTTCAGCCTGCTGCATTGGTATTTTCTCGACGTTGAAATCGTCTTTGATCGCAGCGTCTATGATTACGGGAATATCGTCTTAGCCCACGCGGCTCTGATAAGATGTTAAAGGCCTGAGCTGCTGCCAAGTCCAGCTCTTTAGAGAGACAATCCCGATATTTTTGCAAAGATAGCCGTCTGAAAAGACTTCGTTTTTTTCTTTCGTTTTTTTCCCCGATGACAAACGTCTTGAAGCATATTAGCCACAATAGGAAATTTGGACGTGAACTACGAGGTTCTCACCTCTTGTGTGCGGCGCACTACGAGAAACAAGAACTGCTCGCTGTGCATTTTGCGCTGTCATAAACGAGCACTTGTTTTCAAACGCATGATAATATATTTGAAACCCGTCTGGTCACGCCTGCTCCTAAGAAGTCAGTGCTTAGACGTTTGAGAAGATATACGCTAACAAAATTACTTGACTGACAAAAAAAAAAGGTAATTTTTTTTTTACGCATGAAGTAGCTTGTGTGGCTGAAAAGCCAGTATCGGTGGCTTGACGCGAAAATCCTGATTGGTCAATAGGGTCATGACGTCACAGTCACATGACCTCGCGCGGGAATTTCAAACAACCCACGACGCTCACGTGAAACGTGACCTCACGCGTGGAATGAAAGTGATTTGCATTATATGACATGTAATGCGAATGCGTTACATGTCATGTAATGCGTATTCGCATTACATGACATGCGAATGCGTTACATGTCATGCAATGCGTATTCGTATTACATGACATGTAATGCGAATCACTTTAGAGGTCGCCAATTTAAAGGTATTTAAAGGTTGAATCAATTAAAGGTCGCCGTATGTGTCAAATGATTTCACTTTATAAAGTCATTCATTTGGCTTAAAGAAAAATTTGCACACTTTTAGGTGGGATTCGAACCCATGACCCTTCGGTTCCGAGCAAGACACGCTAGTGACTAGGCTACGCAAGGCAGGTTTGCACGGCGAAAGAGAACTTAAGGCGGTACGAACGGGGCCCGATAATTGTGAATGTAGGTGCAAGTGAGCGTAGGCAGCCTAGTGTAGTAAACGAGAATTCGTCCATAGCTGGAGGCGACAATTCTAAAACTTCTTGAAGTTTTCTGCTATCCTCTTGTACGGCTTGAATATTTCAGAGACAAAAAGTGCGTCACATGTTTCGGGGAGAAAACATTTATTGCATCCCTCGAGCTGCGCTAACGGGCAACTGCCCCGGGGGTATCGGGCTCCCGATACCCCCGGGGCAGTAATTAGAAGGCGTTTCGACTGGCAGCCAAGATGGGCAACTTTGGGAAGGCCATTCAATCTAAAGAGTGGAAAGAACAACTGCGTACGAGTTCGGTAGGTCACTCGGACTTTCAAGCCTGAGTTCGTGTCCAATAAATGCGGCTGCGGAACGTCTCAGAATTTTGAAAATTCTGCACAAGATTGCGCTCTCTGTAAACCCAAACGTTATTGTTATATTTTGTTTCACAATACGTTCGACCATAAACGCACAAGGATGACGAGCGTCTTGACGATGTACTTCGGAGCTGCTTGATCGGCTCCATTAGACCGTACGGTCGGACTTAATGTGAGACCAAGTACGGGGATCAATGAAAACCACATGAACGGCGGAAAGTACGAGGACAGGACAAAATATCTCTCCCTATATTTTGTTCTGTGCTCATCTGTCTTCTGGGAGAGTTGGCTCGCCCCACCAAAAGAACACCAACCCGACCTACTGCCACTCCGGATCAGGCACGTTCACAACATGCTTGGGGGAGAGAGATAGATTTACTCCTCGAGCGCCGGTCCAGGTGTTTCTGTTCCAAAAATATTTTTCTCTCTCTCTCTCGCTCGTCCTTTCCTCCGTTCATGTTGTTTTCCTTCATGCCCGTAACTTTACCAGCACGCTCTCATTTGCCAAGGAGTATAGGTTGGCCTGGGTAATCGTATAACCGAGTGTGCCTGCTACTGACACTTGATAATCGGAACATTGTGAACCAGGGTTTGCAGCCACGATGCATGCTCATGTCTTTTGTCTTCTTCCATCGGTCGTTTCAGTGACGACTGGAGGCCGGCCATGACAAGCGGCAAGTCGTCCGAGTCTGTCCGGAAAGCGGCCCTCCAGGAGGAAGAGGAGGAGGACAGCAGCAGCGGCACGGATGGCCCCGTGGAGCTGCCCAGTCCCCCGGACGGTGGCTACGGCTGGGTCATCGTGTTCGCCTCTTTCGTCTGTTTCGTCATCGTCGACGGAATCATCTTCTCCTTCGGAATCTTCCTTCGGGAGTTCGCAGCCACGTTCAACGAATCGAAGAGCTCGACCGCATGGGTGGCGTCCATACAGACAGGATGCTACCTGCTTGCCGGTGAGGCACGTCCGCATGAACTGAACGGGCCAGAAAAGGGTGGTGCAGTTGAAGCGATGTTATGGCCACTGAAAGGGTCACAACGGCCGGGAGAGGCTTCACTTTTCCCGTCTCCGGCGCGAGCTCCTTGCCTTTGACGACGCCTCGGCGTCTCTTGTTCCTCGAGCGCGGGCGCCTTGAAGGCTGGACCATAGCCTTCTCTATACTCACAAAGCCTGGCAGTTCGACCACGGAGCCATAGAGTGCCCGGTCGCAGATTTGGAGCGCGAGGATCTGGTTGCACAGAGCATCAAAGAGCCATTTAACGAGGAACGTGGACGTCAGCTCACAGCTTTTGCACCGCCGAGGACTCGAATCACACTTGTTCGGTCGGGAGAAGTGCGTTTCGGCGTCTCACCGCAGCGGGGCGCCAATCACGTGACTCTCCTCTAATCCGTTGTCTGCCGCTTCGCCATTTCCATTGCGGCGGCCGCTACTCGTGGCGTTCTGCCAGGCTTTATCAGTATATAGGGGGCTATGGCGCAGCGGCACGCATGGAGCGCGTGCTAAAAGCTAAACGTTAGCTGTTTTCACTCTCTCAGTAACTATGGTTTACTCCTATTAAATGAACCTAAGACCAATAATGCTTATGTCATCCTGCATATTGGCCACGCAAAGATCGAGATGACCCACACACGCAAATACGAAAATTGTCGCAACACGGCGTACTCGGCCCTTTTCTGGTTCACCTGGCATGCTTACAGAGGGGCAGCAAGCTAGAGCGTCCCGTTGACTAGATTAACTGTTTAAACCACCGTCTAAGAAGAAATAAACAAAAATATGTTCGCCCTCACTAGCTTTACTTAAAAAAGTTAGCTGAACTGTTACGAATAGTGAAAATACGCTTCAGTATTTTCCCTTCCCTCTAGATATATCTTTATTTATTTCCTAGTTCCGCAAACTGCTGTAAATTTATATTTAAAAAAATGACATAGGCTAATATATTTTGAGGTTTTCGGGGGAAGGTCGATCTCCGCACGACGCTGGGATGTCTGAATTGGATCTTCGACTGTTGAGTTTAGCGTTCGGTACCGCGGTTCTCCCCTCCCTCCCCCCCCCCCCCAAAAAGAAAAAAAAGCTATAACATCTTTATTATTACATAACCCGCTGAGTTATAAATTCATTTCGTTGTCGCGACCGTGGTGGTTAGCTGTACAAGCTCCGGCTTAGAAGAGGACAAACCCGTTGGGAGGCACTTTCGTCGCGGCCTACGAATTTGTGGCCGCTTGAATTGACGCAGTATAACCGGCTGCAAAGCGAGCTACGGCAGAATAATCGCCAGGATTAACGCGATTGGACAGAAGCGAACATTGTTGTAGCGTCACCAGGCGGAACTCATGGGTACGAAACAAAGCCGGGGTAAATGCACCAGTCCTTCACGCGCTCCAGATGCACTGCCCACTGGTAACTACGTTCGTAGTTTTACTTTAAACGTCAGGAAGTCAGGCTTACCACGGTATCCTTGCCATTGATAAAACGAACGAACGTACTAACCTCAACCCATTAAGGGTTGTTCACTGCAGTGATTGCTACGGCACAACACAAATGAACGGGGCGCATCCAGTACACGAGGCGGTAATGGTAATGCTCGAAGTGTATTCATTTTGTAAATTGCGGATTACATGTAGGAATCCCCGGATTGTTACGGCACTACACACATGAACGTGGTGCATCCAGTACAAGAGGCGGTAATTCTCGAAGTGTATTAATTTTGCACATTACTGGTTATATGTGGGAATCCCCGCGAGCAATATCTGTCAAGAAATTCACTTTTGTACGTGTTTGATTCGTCCGCAGGTCCCGCGGCCGCAGGTTTGGCGAACGCCTTTGGTTGTCGCTCGGTGACCATCGCGGGGAGCTTGCTTGCCGCCGCAGGCTTCTGCGGAGCAGTCTTTGCTCAGAATATTGTCCACTTGTACATCTCTATCGGACTCTTCAGTGGTAAGTTTGTACTATACTTGCTGTCATATCATGAAAAATTAAGTATCTTTTTTAACAGTACGCATGCACTGCGCGAAGTACTTCGAAGACAAGATTTGGTTGCTGAATGCCGAAGCGATGTTTTTTAGCGTTTGAAACGTTTACGTCTTGATAAAATAACGCGAAGCTAACCGAACGTTGAACTACATATGTATTAAATAAACCCATAAGGGGGAACTTAGTAAGGTTCCGCGAGGAGCTGCACTTTTCTACTGTAGTTCTTGAGGTGAATACGACTATAGGGTTATCTATCAATCGTCTAACTCAATACGTATCCAGAAAAAAATGTCGTTTGTATGTACACGGGGCTGTTCAATAGGCTTGCCCTCCTAAGTTCACTGATTAAATTGAAAGATGTAACATTCAAATTAAATTTTGGAATCTCTTCTTCCCCCAGAGCACACCACTTCTTGCTATAGTCTCCACTAGCGGCGATGCATTTCTTCCACCAGTGCACAAATATCTAAAGGCTGTCCCAGAAGAATAAAGGCGACTGTTGACGATACCAACGCCGCGCTGGAGGAGATGCAGTTTCAAGATTTTTTTGCTTTGCCCACCTTACAGTTCGGACCTCGCGCCGTCCAACCTCTGGCTGTTTCCCAAGATAGAGGGACATCTGATTTGCACGCGGTTCGCGCCCGACAAAGAGGTTACCACAGCATTGCGCCGTTGGTGTCGTCACCAGCCGCCCTCATTCTTCTACGACGCCATGCATGCAGAGACTAATGCACCGATGGCAGAAGTGCATCGCCACTGGAGGATACTATATCGAAAAGCAATGTGTTCCTGCGAAAGAGGACATTCCAAGCTGGCATTTGAATAATACGCTTCCCATTCTAACACTGAATAAAAAGTTAGAACCCAGGAGACAGAACTTATTGAACACCCCTCGTAAGTCAGCATGAGAAAAAGGCTGTACCTTCTGATAAGAAAATCGTTTTCACGCCCTCGTTCCGAACTTCATAAGCATCTGTCACAACATCTGTACATCATACGAACTCGGGCGTCTGTATGGCACACAACGTAGGTTTCTATATGAAACGGTTCAAGTATGTATCAAGATGATTGCCTAATTCACTATTGCAGGTACCGGCTTCGGATTGATCTTCCTGCCGGCCGCCGTGACCATCAGTTTCTACTTCGAAAGGAAGCGAGCATTCGCCACGGGCATCGCCGTCTGCGGCTCAGGCATCGGTGGCTTCCTCATGGCGCCGTGTTGCCAAGTGCTCGTGAACACGTTCGGCTGGAGAGGTTCCTTCCTCATCCTGGCCGGACTCACGCTAAACTGCTGCGTTGTTGGGGCCCTCTTTAGGCCCATCGAGGAGCCGGAGCCCAAACCGGAGCCCACCCCAATGAAGCCTCTCCTCCTGCGAATCAAAGAAGCCAGGGATGCCATGACCAAGTGGGACTCCGTAGAAAGCGGCATCGACGAGAACCTCCTAACAAGTCCGAGACGGAAACGAAGCTGCCCGCCCCCAGGATTCTTCACGACGTGATGAGCACCGAAGAGCGAAGCGCCTCTAGTTCGACCAGCGGGAGTAACAGTAGCCCGCCACCGCCTTACTTCGAAGCCGTGAGGACCAGCAACCAGCAGTACGACTGCTGCCACAACAACAACCAGCTTTCGGTGGAGTACAAGCCTTACCGGAGAATGTCTTACCCGAGGAGCAGGCCCCGACGGATGACGGCGCCGGAAATGCGGCCGTTCTACCGGCAGGACATCTTATTCAGTGCCAGTCTTCTGCGCATTCCAGAGTACAGGTCGCAACGGGACATTGCTTCCTATCATCAGAGCATCGCCAACTTTCCTAAGCCGGGCCCGGGCAAGAAATGGGGCTGCCTGTCCCCCGAGATGACGGATACTTTCAGCCAGATGCTGGACGTGTCTCTTCTGACGAGTCCTACGTTCATGACACTGGCGATATCGGGGTTTCTGACGCTCGCCGGCTTCTTCATTCCTTTCATGTATATCGTGGATAAGGCCATACTCTCTGGGATCTCACCGGACCAGGCGGCATTTATTCTCTCAGCCATCGGCATCACGAATACGGTCGGACGAGTGTTCTCCGGATGGGTTTCAGATCGACCCCAAGTCAACGCCCTGTGCATCAACAACGTGGCCTTGACTGTGGGTGGCATCGCCACCGCACTGTGCCCCTTTTTCGAGACCTACACAATGCTCCTGGTCTACAGTGCTGTCTTTGGATTCTCAATTGGTGAGAGGTTTATGTTTGAAATGAACACAGGCTGATCGCTAATGTCATTTTGTCGGTTTCAGCCTGCTTCGCTGCTCTTCGTTCCATCATCGCTGTCGAGATGTTCGGTGTCGAAAAGCTCACAAACGCGTTTGGCCTGCTGCTGCTTTTCCAGGGAGTGGCTTCGATAATAGGCTCACCGGTTGCAGGTATGTGAAAGAGGATCTCTTGCTAACCCATTATTTATACTTCCGATGTGGTGGGTCGGTCAAAACTTTTCCCCAAAACGTGTACACAACATCGGGTCTCCTTATGATCACGCGAAGCGGAGAAAAATAGAAAGACAAAGACCAAGCACGAGGTGACCAGCTCGGCCCTCGCAAGTTGGCCAGTATTGTGGAAAGCGTGGGTGCCAATGCGTACTCAGACTACCTCTTTTGCAGGAGCCTTCACCCAAATAAAGCATTTTGCGGAGTGACGCTTTCATATCTGTACTTTCTACAGCACTGGCTTAAACCGAGGGGTTCTATAACAAAACTAAAGCACTTTTATCACTCCCGCATGTCTTTTTCAGACAACATGGCCTCACGGACATTCTGCATACAACCTAAGAACCTGTCTAACTTAACTGGGTCATACACTGTGTTTAGTTTTGTTAGAAAATTATTTTGGCATGTCATTCATATTGAGAGAATGATCAGGCGATTAGAATTAAATTTCCGTCTTCTGTGTCAGCCTACTTCGTCTGATCTTCCTCAGAGAGTGGTGGAGGTACACTCTTGTGGAACAGTTCGGAGGATACGCTTCCTCATCTCCAGAGCTCTGAAGGATCTGCTTGAAAGCGAGATGGTACAGTGAACTTTATTTATTTATTTATTCTTATTTTTAGTGACCCACCAAGAGCTTAACGCCTCCTTAGTGGTACACTTATCAATGAGTCAATTGGTAGAAAAATGTTAA